>CAJDSM010011869.1:28982-39220 GCA_903981925.1 Ostrea lurida | reverse complement strand
ATGTTGTATTTTACAGCTAGGTTAAGGACTCCCGAGCACAATCAGTGCAATATGTAAATGTATTGATATGCACTTCGCACCAAACACGTGAATCCTGAATGTTATGTATCGGTGAATAAAGGAAATCTTCAGCCTCTGTCGCAGTTATTTCGTTTACCGGGTGTGACCGGTCGACAGGGGATGCTTACTCCTCCTAGGTACATGTACCTAATCCTATCTCTGGTGTGTCCAGGGGTCTGCGCCCTGTTGCCATAAAATCTTTCCCCCCTTCCTGATATATCTTTGTATCAGATACTATTTGAACCTTATCCCCGGTTGTGAACTTTTACTTGCCTGTTAATTTTATTTTTGCTTTTATATTCAGTGGTTGCCTAAAACAATACTCTACAGTAGCTGACCCATGGTCATAAAAGATGTCTGATATCAGCATTCCGCCTACTGCGTCACCCTTCTGATGCAAATATTGTTGATATGAAAATATGTGACATTAATCTGGTGCACTGTATGTGTCACACTTCGAAAAGATAATTTCTCATCAGCGATTCTTGAAGCTTAAAATTTGAAAAGCCAAGGGCAATATATACAAATTATCATAGAAAAAGCCTAAACATTGTAAACATCAAGTCAATAGTCAGTAAAGGAGAAGAATTTTGCATGGGAGATACCCCTACGTTTCAGAAATTCCCAGTGTTTTGTGACGTCATATATGGAATTATAGTTCGTATCAAATCGAGACCTGTACAGACTAACTGAGCTTATGATATGAAAAGAATACATTTTTGATGAAATCGAAATGAAATCAATTCAGGATAGTTAATGAAACAGGCATTTAAACTATGGACGTTTTGGATATTTGTAATGATCGCATTCAGGATTAAAACCCAAATGGAGTGCATCCGTTTTTGGTTTTTATGTTCATTCATTCAATTGACATTTATGTACATTATGGATATTTTATACCTCCCCCGGAACTGGGGTAATGGTAAAATACAAATCGCAAATGCTTTTATTTATCACTTCTATTCGTGTACTGTACTTTCAAACATCTCAATGCTAAATTCATTCACATCTGCTTTCACTTAAAAGTAAATTCGATACCTGAGATCAACATTGTGTCATTGAAATCATTCATTCAAATGTTGACAAAGACTATCTGTTTAATGGTGGAATATTGTTTTTGATGTCTAGTAATAATTAAATCATACGCAGTAACTTCGTATATTTGTATGCTGGGTAAATATAGTAAATGTTTTACGGCATTATCAACAGGAAGCAGACCCTCTTGGCATCTAGAATTTCACCCATTATTTTTTCTTCCGACTGACTAAAATTTAGCTAGTTTGGATTTAGTTCCGGTTGATGAATGATCAGCAGCAGGGACAAGATATGAGATTCAGAGTCCTTAACAAAGTTGTCCAGTTTGCCTCCTCTACAGGCATTATCTTTGGATTCCTTTTCGAAGTGCAAACAGCATTAGGAGGATTTTATTTTTTGCAAGACGGTCGATTTGACAACTATGTGTTGGGTCACGGACTGTTATGGGAAATACAGTCAATTTCTAAACTGGCGTGTTCTGCTCATTGTGCTACCTTCAAGTCATGCATTTCGTTTCATTTTCATAAAGTAAACGGAACTTGCAGAGGGCATGAAACTTTGGTGTTGACAACAGCAACAGGCGTGTATGAAAACAACTGGAGCTATCTCTACTTAACGGAAATTGGTAAGTGGTCTTTCAAATAGTCTTACCGTATGTCAACAATTAGGTCAACATCACATTTTCACAAACCATGTAGGGATTTGAGTAAGAATAGGTCCTCAGTACCCCTTTCCTATCGTAAGAGGCGACTAAATGAGGCTGTCCTTCGGATGAGACAACAGAAATCAAGGTCCCGTGTCACAGCAGGTGTGGAACGATAAAGATATCTCCCTGCTCAAAGGCCATAAGCGCCGACAATAGGCCTAAACTTTAGAGCCCTTCACCGGTAATCGTGACGTCTTCATATGAGTGAAATGTTCTCGAATCGGAAAGTTTAACAACAATCAATCAACAATTAGATAAACCGTTCTATTGAGAGTTTTTGATACGTTATTAGAAGACACTATTAAAGCTAGCCCATACTTGGATTCTTCATTACCAGAATAGAAAGTGAATGCTATGATTATGGAGGTTGCCCATCACAGGCTTTTCAAACAACCATGGATTACAAATGGTAGTACCTCGAATCTGCCGTCAGTTCCTCAAACTCATATATATTAACAAAGGAATAGATGCCGCCACTTCGCTATTAAAAAAATGTCCAGTCATGTATTCCAACAACTTTCAATTCTAAAATCTACAACCTACATTTCTTACAAATATACTTCCACTATTGTACTCAAACTTTTTAATCACAGGCAAAATCTTAAAGTATATGTACCTAGAAACTGGCCATCTTATAATTAATTAATCTACGCGTTCTTTTCATCGTCTATGTCTTCTTTCAACTACAGTCCAGCTGGTCATGTCATTACTGGTTAGGTTATGAGGACCAAAGATCACTTATTTTAAGAGGTCCTAAATTCAGAGCACCTCGGCCATTCAATTGGCGACATAACATAATCTCATTATGAATTCTGTCAAAGATTATGCCTGACGATGGGCCAAATTTTTAAAACGGACTTAACACCTTGTCAGAATGGATAAAAAGTACAGGTATAAAAAGAATATTAAAATCACGTATTAGTCAGGTCACAACATGTATCCTTTTGTGTTCGTGAACCAGAAGTTTTCACAAATTAGATAGGTTACTTGAGGAGTATATTTGGGCCCAGCTGACAAAACTTAGAACAATATAGGTTTTTTTCTGGAAGTCTCATTATTACAAATGCATTTTCAACTAACTTAGGATCAACTCCACATTTGGTAATCGTGCGTACATTCTAACTAATCCTCAAAATTATGTCTCAGTTATAAACTGGCGAAATTAACACTGTATTAAACCTAATCGTAATCCAAAAAACATTATTAGTGATATGGATTCTTGGCAGGGTATATGGACTCATATTCCCTGTCAAAGTTTATATTCTCCCGAGCAATCAAAGAGAGGGAAGAGGTAAAGCTTGGGGAAAAAGAAAGGAAAGTTGAGTGATGAAAATCTTAATTTATTACACAATTTATCCAGTATTTCAACTAATAACTTTAAAGAAGAACAATTGTATTTATTTCTTAAATTTCAACACTGCATTTAATGTGAAAAAAGTTGTAAAATCTATATGCATGTTGCGTTTATATTAGCCTTTAGAAATCAAATGGTCCAGTCGCCTTGTACTAAGACGTCACAAACGGTAAACTTGTGACAAACACGTAATCGTATTATTGTTATTACGTCACCAGCGGAGTTTACGAATAATGATTATTAAAGTAAAGAAACGTAATTTTACAACTAATATTGAAAATACCAAAACTATAAGTATATAAATCAAAAATAGTCGATTTCATTTACCGAAGCGTTAACTTATGGAAGCCATTTTGCTATCTCATCGATTCTTGACAGGGTATATGGGCCTCAGTGTACACGCTTGTCGTCCAATTCAAATGTCTACAGTTTTTCCTCGAACTCTTGGTCATACTATCTCAGTATTATGGTTGTATTTAATTGCAGTGGTAAAATTAGAAATTCATATCAAAATTAAGGATTATCTCCCTCAGGCATAGTCTGATCCTCGAAGTTTTTGGCCCAATCTTTTGGCACTACATTGATCACTTTTACAAGTTTTACTTTCATGTTTGGATTTCCAACATTCGGTTGAGCATCACTAAGGAACATAATTTGTCAAATCGCATCTGTGCATAAAAAATTGTGTACCGATATATGATTTATATTAGGACCCCTTGGTCGAGGCCTCTGCTGGACTTTTAGTCCCCGAGGGTCTCTACAGCCAGTTGCTATGTACTATGCTGCTAGCTTGAAATACGGATATGAGTATTTAATTGCAGTGGTAAAATTAGAAATTCATATCAAAATTAAGGATTATCTCCCTCAGGCATAGCTCTGATCCTTCAAAGTTTTTGGCCCCAATCTTTTGGCACTTCATTGATCACTTTTACAGAGTTTTACTTTCATGGTTCGGATTTCCAACATGTTATGTTGTTTTCTTAATTGTTTTAGTTCTCTTTTAGTTGTTTTTTTGGGTATGATGCAGGTGTTTTTTTTACTTCATACTATGTATTTGTCTTTTTTTTTATTGTGATTATTTCATTTTTTATATGATATTTTGTTGTAATTTTTAGTTTTATGTTTTGTTGGGTTGAGTGGATTGGTTTGTTTTTTTTTCTATTTCTGTGATTGTATCTGTGTTTTTTTTTTTTTTATGTTTTTTATGGTTTTTCATATATATTATTGTAGTGTTCTGTTTATTTTGGAGTGTTCTTATTTTAATGTTTGTTTTTTTTTTTATTTTGTTTTAGTGGTGGTTTCTTCTATTCTCTTTTTTTTTCTAATCTTAGGTTGATTATTGTTAGTTTTGTTTTATAGACATTTTTTATGTAGTTTCTTGGTCCTAGGTTTTGGGTATAGTATGTTTCTGTTTTGATTGTCTGTGTATTTTTATTGTGGGTCTTGGAGTGGAATTTGTTGCTGTGGTTTTTTTTTCTATTTCTTTTTTTGTTAGAAAGGAGAAAAAGTATCTAAGTTGTTATTTTTTTATGTTGTATCTGATAATTGATTTTAGTGTTTCATAGTATAGATTTCGTTAGTGTTTGTTTTTATGATTTGTTTTTTTTAGATATTAGCTGGTGGTATTTGCAAGGTTTACTATTTGTGTGTTTTTTTTTTTTTTTTTTTTATTTTTTTGTTTATATGCTGTGTGTTTGTGTTTTAAATGTGTGTATCTGTGTTTATTTTAGTATTTACTTGTTTATGGTAGTGTTATGGGGGATTGACTTTGTGTGTAACTTTGCCCTTGTTTTTTTTTTTTTAGTATGTGTGTCATTCATTTGTGTTTTTTATTATATTCTTGTTTTATTGATGTTTATATGTGTTTTTTCCGTGTATCGAGTTGGATATTGTTGTTGAGTTGTTGTAACTTGTATGTATGTTTTAGTGTAGGTTCGTTGTGTGTTTTTATTTTGTTTCTTTTTTTCTATTTTGATGTTGTGTTTTTTTTTTATTTTGATGTTATTTGTTAGGTTATTTTTTGATATTATCTTGTTAGTTTTACTTGTACCTTGTTGTTTGTTTTTTTTTGTTTAATATGTAATGTTTATTTATTTTATTTTTTATTGTGATTTTGTATTGTGTGGGTTTTCATTTTGTTTTTTTTTCACTTTTTATTTGTTATGTGATGTATATTTTATGTATTGATGTGTATGTTCTTGGATAGTGTCTTTCATAGTCTTGTTTTACTTTGTTTTTCTGTTGTTCTTTTTATTGATGATTTGTTGAGTGTTGGTGCATGTGTGTTTTGGTATGTTTTTTTGTTTTTCACTAAGATTTATGTTATTTGTATTGATGTTCTTTTATTTTGTTTTATGGAGCTGTTGTACTATGTTTTTGTGTATTTGTTTTTCTGTATTGATCTGTAGTGTGGTGATCATTCTGGGGTGTGTTTTCTTTGTTATCTATGATTGTGTTTTTCTTATGGTAGTTCTTTCTTTTTTTTATTTTTTTTTTTAGATTGATAATCTTTTATTTGTAGTTATATAGTTGTTTTGGGTATGTTAATTGATTTCGTGTGGTTGATTATTGTTTTTTATTTGTATTTTATTGTTTTTCGTGTGTTGTTGTTCTACTGTTTGTGTGGTTGTGTTAGTGTTTTATTTTTTTCTTTTTGGTGTGGTTGTTTGTGTTTACTTGTGGTATTGTTTTATAGTTTTTATATTTTTTATTGTGTTTTTTTGGTGTTATATGTATTTGTGTCGTGATTTTTAATGATTTGATATTTTTTGATTTGTATGGATGTTTTTGTTTTTTATTTTGGTATTTGAATATGTTTTTTTTAATTGTATGGGTATATTGTTATTTGTTTTTTATTTGGTTATTGGCTGTTTGTTTATTCATTGATGTTTTATCCTATTGTTATGGTTTTGTATGTTGGTTAATCTCGTTGTTGGTGATATGATGATAATTTCATTTTTTGTTTTATATGTTGATATTTTATTGGTGTATTATTGATGTTCTTGTGATAGTTATTCTTTTTGCATACTGTTGTTGTTTTTTTAGAATTCTCTGTATGTATTATGGTGTTTTTTATATTTTTTAGGTTATCATTGTTAAGCATGTTTAATGTGTTTTTGTTTTTCTTTTTTTAATCGTTGTTATTACTGAGATTTATGTATGTTTTTGTATTAGTGTTTTTTTGGTTTATTTATGTTGTTTGGTTGTATTGGTTATGTGTTTCATAGTGAGTTAACTTGTTATTTTTGACTTTATATTTGGTTTTGTTTGTGTGTTTTTTGTGAGTTTTTCTTTGGTGTTTTAATTATTTTAGGTTTTTTGTTTTATTTTTTTTCGCATTTTTAGACAGAGAGAGGAAAAACAAAGAAAAGGAAGGAGGAAATTGTAAAGAGGTAAGGGCAAGAAGGGACGAGCGGACGGGATTGTTGATATCTTGTATTTGGTATTTGTGGTACTTAGTGGGTGTTTTATTTTTGTGTGTGGTTATATTGATTGATGATGTTTTGTTTATTTAATCATTGTTTCAGTGCGGTTTTTTTCCTGGTATTATTGTTTTGTACTTTCTGGTACTTTAGTTGGTGTTTTTTTTCTGTTTGTGATTGCGTTTTTTGGATTTTTTGTTATGTTTGTTATGTGGTGTTTTTGTGTGATCTTAGATAATTATTGGTTTGTTGATGATTGTGATTATTGTTAGTGTTTTAAAATGGTTTTGTGTGTGTGTTTTCTCATTCTTGTGTGGTTTGGATTGCGATGGGATGTTTTTAATTATTGATATCGTTTGTTTTATTTGGTTCGTTTGTTTTGTATTTAGTTTGTGTGTTGTGTATTTTTGAGTGTGTGTTGTTTAATTTGTATGTTGTTTGATGATGATTTTATTTTTGTGGCGTCTATTCAACTTGAAGTAAGTGGTGGGATTGGTATATGTTTTTGAACTCTTATGGTTGGTTAGTTGGTTCATTTTTTGTTTTTTCTTAAAAATCTTTGTTGTTAGTTATTTTTGTTGATGATTTGTGATATTGTTGGTAGTCTTTATGTTGTGTGTTGTGTTTGGTTATTTTTTTTAGTTCTATGTGTTCATGGTTGCGGGTGTTTTTTTGTTTTTTTTTGAGTCTGGGGGCTGGACTGGGGAAGAGGGGGAGGGTGTCTTTGTGGTTGTTTTGGGAGGAAGAGATGTGTTATCGTGAATTCGGTGGTGTTTGGTATTTGTGAGGGGTAAGGTATTTTGTTATTTGTCGTGTATGTATTTGGATGGATTTTATTGTGGTTTTTTTTGGTTGCTTTGTTTCACGTATTGTTTTGTTTAGTGTCTTTGTTTTTTTTGGATTTATGTTTTGACTAGTTCTTGTTAGTGGTTGTGTTGTGTTTGATGTTAGTTTTTTTGTGACTTTATGTTTTAGATTTTGATGGTTGGTTTGTTTATGTGTAATTTTTTGGGGGTCTGACTATCTGTGTGATTGATCGAGTTTGATTTTGTGGGATAACTTTTTTCTTTTTCTAGGTTATATTAGTTTGTTTTGGTTGTATATATTATTGTTTTTGTTTTAGGTGGATTTTCTCTTTTTGATCTGTTTGTGTTTTTTTTGTGTTTGATTTGGTTGTTATCTTTTGTTTATTTTGTGTTATGTGTGATAGGTGTATTTCTTTTTGTTATTTCTTGTCATTTCTGTTTTGGGGTTTGTGTGTGGTTCTTTTAATGTATTTTTGTCTTTGTTTGTTTTTGACGGCGCGTTATTGTGGTTTATGTGTTCTTAATGAATTTGTTTGCAATTGGTCTTGATTGTGTAGTTTTTTTGTAGTCATTTATTTTCTTGGTTTAGATTTTTGTTTTTTGGTTGAGTTCGTTTTCTTTTTTGTGTATTGGTCTGTTGGGGGTTTATTTTCGGATGTGTTGTGTTTTCTGTTTTGCCGGGTTTGATGAATTGTTGTATTTGTGTTTTATGGTTATGTTTTTTTCTTTTTCTCTTTTATTTTTTTTTTTTTTTATGTTGTTTTTATTTTAGTTTTTGTGTTTTGGTTTCGTTTTTGTATTTTTCTGATGCATTTTAAAGTTGCTATTTAGTTTTGTGTTTATATTTATTTTGATGTTTCTTTTGTTTATGATGTTTTTTTATTTATTTCTTGTGTATTTTTGTTTATGATGAGTAATTATGTTTATTATGAGTTCCTTCTTTCAACTACTAGTCAGCTGGTCATTGTCATTACTGTTAGGTTATGTAGGACCAAAGATCCACTTATTTTAAGAGGTCTTAAATCTCAAGAGCACTCGGCCATTCAATTCGGCGACTTAATAACATAATCTCATTTTATGAATTCGTCAAGAATTATGCCTGACGATGGGCCCAATTTTTATGAAAACGGACTTAACACCTTTGTCAGTAGATTGGATAAAAAGTACAGGGTATAAAAAGAGAATATTAAATCACGTATAGTCAGGTCACAAACATGTATCCTTTTGTGTTCGTTTAGAACCAGAAGTTTTCACAAAATTTAGATAGGTTAACTTGAGAGTATATTTGGGCCCCAGCTGACAAACGTTAGGAACGAAATTAGGTTTTTTTCTGGAAGTCTCATTATTTAACAAATGCATTTTCAACTAACTTAGGATCAACTCCACATTGGTAATCGTGCGTACTTCTATAACTAAGTCTCAACAATTATGTCTCAGTTCATTTACACTGGCGAACATTAACCACTGTATTAAACCTAATCGTAATCCAAAAAACCGATTATTAGTCGATATGGATTCCTGGCACAGGGTATAAGTGGACTCATATTCCCTTGATCAAAAGTTTAATATTCTCGCCGAGCCAATCAAAGAGAGGAAGCAGGTAAAGCTTGGGGAAAAAAAGGACAGTTGAGTGATGAAAATTCTTAATTTATTACACCAATTTATTCAGTATTCAACTAATAACTTTAAAGAAGCAACAATATGTTATTTATTTCTTAATTTCAAACACTTGCATTATAATGTTGAAAAAAGTCTGTAAAATCTATATGCATGTGCGTTATATATTAGCCTTTAGAAATCAAATGGTCCAGTCGGCCTTTGTACTAAGACGTCAACAAACGGTAACTTGTGATCAAACACGTAATCGTATTATTGTTATTACGTCACCAGCGGAGTGTTACGATAATGATTATTAAAAGTAAAGGAAAACCTAATTTTACAACTAATAGTTGAAAATACCATCAAACTATAAGTATATAATGTAGCAAAAATACGATTCATTTACCGAAAGCGTTAACTTATGGAGCATCTGTTGCGCATCTCATCGACTTCTTGACGTGTACGGGTATCATGGGCCTCAGTGTACACGCCTTGTCGTCCAATTCCAACATTGTTCTCCACATTTTTCTCGAATTTTCCCTGGCAGTAAACGTATCGCATTATTACCTAGGTGTCCAGGTTTTTATTGCAGTGGTAAAATTAGAAATTCATATAAAAGTTAAGGATATCTCCCTCAGGCATAGCTTCTGATCCTCGAATTTTTGGCCCAAATTTTTTTGCACTACATTGATCACTTTTACAGAGTTACTTTCATGGTTGGATTCCACATTTCGGTTGTGAGCATCACTGAAGAACATAAATTTGTCAAAATCGCATCTGTGCATAAAAATGTACCGATATATGATTTATATTAGGACCCCTGGTCGAGGCCTCTGCTGGACTTTTAGTCCCGAGGTCTCTACAGCCAGTTGCTATGTACTATTGCTTAGCTTGAAATACGGATATGAGTATTTATTGCAGTGGTTAAATTAGAAATTCATATCAAAATTAAGGATATCTCCCTCAGGCATAGCCTGATCCTTCAAAGTTTTTGGCCCCAATCTTTTGGCACTACATTGATCACTTTTACAGTTTTACCTTTCATGTTCGGATTTCAAATTCGGTTTGAGCATCACTGAAGAGACATAATTTGTCGAAAATGCGCATTGGTGCATAAAAATGGTACCGTATATGATTATATATATACAAGTCGAAATGTGGCAACACAACCTCCGACAAAAGCGAAGACAGGATCAGGTGTCATCTAGAGGAGTAAGCCTCCTCTGCTGAACCGGTCTCGTATGCCCGCCGGTGTC
>CAJDSM010011869.1:0-28957 GCA_903981925.1 Ostrea lurida | reverse complement strand
TTTTATGACAGAAATATTGTCAGCAACATTCGCATACTAGCCAGAGAACAGTGAATTCAAGGGCGAAATGCGCGCCAATCTGTTATCCAGCCCTTAGTCGAAGGGACTGGTGAATATGGATTCCAACACTTTATAAAAACCCTTATAAACAAAGATACCGCTGGAACCAGTAAATGTCCCTTGAAAACATTACAGACAATTGGTTCTTCAACAAAAATGGAAAAAGAAAATATCTATATAAATTCTAAAAATCACTTTGTTAAACTCCGTTGTGATTTTAGGCACACCTTGCCAACTACTCTGAAGTTGATATCAAAGCAATGCTAGAGTCCCTTTTTGTAATTTTTGTTTACAAGGTCTTTCAATAGTCTGTTAGACTTCTCATAGACACGAATTGTGCTCCTTTGTTAGATGGTGACCTGCTTTTATATTCTTACTAGACAGAATTTATTCAAAAGCTTCTACATAAGAAGACAAAATCTCTAACGAAGACCTTAAATTCGACATTTCAATATATTGAGAACTCGTATTAATAAATAATTTTCAATCATATGTCCATTAGATATATCCCTGTGAACTAGAAATAAAAGGCACCACAGGGTCATCCATGTCTGCATCGTTCTTCCATATTTTATTGAACATAGACATTTACGCAAACTAGCAACTCAACTTTGTGATAAAAGGGACGACGTCTGTTTCTCCGTCATCAACTTCCCATATTTATATAGCAATATTCCATCTGCATATGGTATCTATGTCTCTTAACTTATTCGATGCGTAAGACTGTGTTTTGCGTATAATGAGTTTTTGAATCGAGACAAGCTACTTAGAGAAAGTTATTCTTGCATGAGTTTGAACAGTCACATATAAATTGGTGAAGTTAACAATGTGTTAAACGTAATCATAATCCCCAAAATTTTATATACAAAGTCGAGTTTTAGGCAAAACGGACCGACAAATGCAAAGGCGGGATCAGGTGTCATGGAGGAGTAAGCATCATTTGCCGACCGGTCACACCCGCTGTGCGCCCTTAGACAGCATTTCGCAAATTTTATGGTCGTTATAACGATCTAATTTGCTGGTGTAACTTGCTAATTGGGTCAAATGCCGTCTGACGTGTTTCATGGCCATTGTTAAACCGTTCTTTATGCACTACGAATTATTCCGTTCACCTGATCAAGACAATACGCTAACGTCGGGTGTGACCGGTAGGCAAGGGTGCTACTCCTTCCATGGCACCTAATCTCACCTCTCCAGGGGTCCGTGTTTACTCAGCTCTTATTTCGTATTCAGCTTGAGACTCACGAGATTGATCACTGTTCATTATCTTCACCTTTTCAAGTAAAGATGACGATCGCTAACAGTAATCAATTCCATAAATCCTAGCATTTGGTATGAATCATTATAGACAAGATTTAACCTTATAACACATTCTGTGGCAAACTAGATCGTTATAACGACCATAGAATTTACGAAATGCTGACTTCAAACACGACTGGTTTTACAAACAATACACACAAATGAGAGTGGGGCAAGCACGCTCCTCCTTGGAACACCAGAAGCCAGTGTAAAAATCGAGGAAGGCTACTGACGATGTTGGTGTTGCAGTTGTCTCGTCAAATTAAATTAGCATTTCGGAAATTCTATGGTCGTAAAAACGATCTAGTTTGCCAACATAACCTGCCATTGGGTCAAATACTGTGTGACGTATTTCATAGAAATTGTTACGCGGTTATTTATACACTAATTTGATTACGGATTCCCGTTTTCCCTGATGAAGATATTAGTCCTGCGTTCCAATTAAGCTGAGAGATGTTAATTCTGATATCACTATATTCCATTCATTAGTCAATTAATGTCAAACCTAAACATTGTAAGCTTGAGTTTAGATAATTATTCACTGCGTGTTAATGTATCCCATTTCCTGTGAGACATGTAACAATTAAAGCACTTTGGATTAGTCATAGACATATAATGTACATTAGCCAAAAATCAAAATATACGAACAAAATTTTTTTTTAAATCTCTATTTTACTATTCTGTTTTAGGACGATGCCCTCCCCTGTATGCTTATAGCAGAGTATTTGATTATTGTCTGGCATATGAAGGCCATTTCAATGATATCGATGGATTGGCAAAATGTCAAGAAAAAAATGGAAGATATTTACTGGTGAGATCGGCGGAGGAATACAGATTTGCAAGTTTGTTAACATGTATGCATTTTGTTTTTATTATAAATGTAGAGTGATTTATCAAAGGCATCAAGTGCGAAATTAAATGTCTGCTTATGCAGACTTATCCAAATGGTGCATTCCTAGAAGGAAAAAGTGAATGATCGCATGGAAAGGTCAAGATAACGAATGGTGATTAATGTCATAATCTGGATTTCCTATGAGGAATAAAAAGCCAAGAGTAGAGCAAATACGGACCCCCTGGACACACCAGATCTAGGATCAGGAACCTAGGAGGAGTAAGCATCACTTGTTGACCGTCCATGTCCTTAAAAGTGTATCTAAGAGCACAGGCTTGGGCCAATTTTATTTTTTAAGTCAGTTTAAATATGATGCCAGGAAGGTTTGAATTTTTATAACATCTTCTTGGTCCAAGCTTGTGCTCTATAACGAATTTTCGTTTTTATCACAAAAACGTGGTAATTTTAAGCAAATTCTTGCATTTTATGATAATTTCCTGATGTGTCGGGCATTAGATCTTAGATACACCAATTCAAAACTCCAAATATTTTACCACCCTGATAAGCTACTATACATAGACCATCATTTTTGCAGAAAATAATTGGTTGAAATTTCACTTTAATATTGGCCATTTTACAGGGCCGATTTTCACCCTTCGCGGGCCTTCTCCTTTTCGGTGGTGATCGAGATCCTGGATCCAGAAACCAATTAATGTAATCATGACGGGGGTCAGAAATCTCAGATTCCTCTAGTTTTCAAATCAATTTTCATCTGTCCCAATCTTTGAACTTTTTGTGTTTAGGACACGCATCAATGAATCAATAATACACATTCAATGATGCAAAATATGCATTATCATTCAGAATAGAATATCGCATATAATGGTACGCTTGAAAGTAGATATACATAAGGTACAATGATGGAGTGATAAAAATAGGAATACTGAAGAAACCAAACGAGAAGCCATGATCAGCTGAGACGAATCGCTAAACACGACAAACTAGATAGTATTGGCCTAGTTCGATCATCAACTATAGTAACTAGAGATGAACCATAGTACGATCGAACTGTCTTTGTGCAAAACGGAAGAGGTGTCACTGCGCATGTCTGGTCTACCACACAGCTACCTACGTTTACAAAATGTTGAACTTTAGTAACCAGAGATGCGCACTGAAGGTCCGGAAGCAAGCCACACATGCGCAATTGATGGTTCGGAAGTTAACTAGACATCTACTATGGTTGATGATCGAACTAGGCCTTTGCCATGTTGTGTGTTGGTAGGCATGATTAGTACATGTACAATTCCAGGCTTTTGTAATTTCAGACAATTTTCGACACCTTTCTACCTCAAAAAACCGTCATCTGAGAATCCAAGGAAAGTTCGACTTCACAGACATGACGTGGAAAGATGACAACGGAAACAGCCTCGCTTTCACACAGTTTGAGCCCGGGAACTATAGTCCTCTTTATGACAACGCTCTGTATATCAGACGCGGCTCCAATAACGTTTATACAATGGAATTCCGATTTGGAGTTACGCATGCATTCATAACTGTTTGTATTGTTTGAAAGTTTATTTCTTAACTTCGTTTTTCATCTTTGCAAGAAAATGAAAGATAATTGTTTTTATCAGTTGTTTGTAATGGGCAAGGTGATGCCAAAGCATTCTTTCTAGAATTTCTCTCTGTGCAAGAGAACTGCGGACATAAGTTGACCTGTCAACATTTCTGTCATCAAAAAATATATTTCAAAGGAGATGGACTAGTCTAGAGTGTGTTCGAGTCTAGATCTACCGTCATCTAGGCTTGTTGTTGTCACAAAACCACAGCTGGTCTGCGCATATTAATAGTATTGTAAGCAGTCCTTCACAATGACCTTTTTAAAACAAAATTAAGTTTAAATTGAGTAGGGCAATCTGTCTAAATTCTACACTTCATTTATTAGATTTTCACTTGAATAAGTTTCAATTGTTTGGGAGGCCTGCTATATGCTGAAAAACTTGAGACAGTACAACTATCTGCTGCTAGAATTGATACCGATCTTCCGATTGTTGTGTCCAAATCATCAAGGTACTGCAGAACTAGCTGGGAAACTTCAGAAACTAGGCGTTATGTTGCAAAAATGACTACGATGTTCAAAATTGAAAACGCACCAGAATATAAACGCGATATTGTTCCCAAAAAAAGCATGAATAATACTCCCAACAAAGAACAGTTTATTTTGCCAAGATGTATCTAGAATTTTTCAAAAAGTATTCCGTACCAGGCGCTCTAAAACAATGGAATTTATCAAATATAGAAACAAGGACAGTTATCTCGATCAACTCATTTCGCAAAAATATAACTTCTAATGCTTGGAATCCGGCACCATACTTTTCATTTGGTAAACGTATTGTTCATACTAAACTAAGGTATAACTGTTCACTCAACTATGATTTATACAAGCGTAACATTATCAACAATCCTTTTTGTTCTTGTGGAAAAAATTCAGATGCGCATATCTTTTTTGCTTGTAAAAATCATACAAATGCTAGAAATACTCTTTTGGTCATCTATTTAGAAATGATTTGGTCAACATGGATATACATATACACCTATTACTATGGGAAAATGAAAATTTATCATTGCACACTAACATTAGTATTTTTGCTGCTGTTCATAAAATATTAGATTCAACTAATTGCTATATACTAGTACTATTATATTCAATTTCACTTTACTTGCTATTTATGTGTTGTATTTTTAAAATGTGCATGGCATCTAATGTTGTAATTTGAGGAATGGCGGCAGTAAGTTGTAAGAACCTGTCTCCAATCCTTTTGATTACTCAATAAAATATGTTCAACCTATCATCCAGGGAGGTAAAGAAGCAAAAACAAGATGTGTTTGCAAAACACTAATGCCCCCGTATTTCACATGTCAGTGGAGGAGGCTTGTCAAAAGGAATGCACATGTGGAATATGAAGGCCCTATCACTTACCATCGAAACCTTATGGTCAACGTAAAAGTTTTTGATAAGTAGGTTAAAGTTCAAGGTCAAAAGGTCAAACAGGTTGGGTTCAGTTGAAAGGTCTTGTCATAAGGAATATGAAAGCCACATTAGTTACCATTCAAAAGTTATAACCAATATTTAAAAAATTTGAAATGTTGGTCAAATGTCAAGGTCAGGATGTACAAACGGAAAGGTCTTGTCATAAGGAACACGTGTGATTTTTTTTTATATCAAAGCGCTAGTACTTACCATTCCGGAAAAACGCATCTAAAGTACGCGCAAGTAATAATCTTGCGAATAAAATGTGGTTTATAGTATACACAGAACATGATTCCAAAAGCGTGTCAGGAAACATGTAGATCTGGGGGATATGTTTGGCGTATTTTTTTTATTTATTTATTTATTTATTTTTATTATTTTTTTTTTTTTTTTTACATTTCTTCGACAAGACTTTAGGCGAAGTGCCGCAAATTTTCAGGTATGGCAGATATAGCAGCAGTGGACCTCTGGTTTTCGACTTTCATCTGCATGTAGTGAAAATCATTGTATGAAAAACGGCTCAATAATTATTACGAAACACGCCAGACAGCACCTGACTAATGGCAGATCGCATGTATGAGCAAACCAGCATGTCTATTACAGCGATTTCCGTTAAAAAGATTGATTGATTGATTATTTATTGTTTTACGTCCCACTCGAGAATATTTCACTCATATGGAGACGACACCAATGCCGGTGAAGGGCTGCAAAATGTAGGTCTATGCTCGGTACTTTATTAGGGCCTTTGAGCAAAGAGGGATCTTTATCGGTTTTTCCGATATCATCGGAATGACCGCCCCATTCAGTCGCCTCTTACGACACGCAAGGGGATGCTGAGGACCTATTCTAACCCGGATCCCCACGGGTACGATAAAAAGAAAATAGCGTAAATTAAATCTCATTAATCCATTAATCCGCATAATTTAAGGTTGGATAGACGAGGATCTCAGGAAGCAGCAACGGAAAATGTCACGGGGAATACGAATCCCCTGTTGACCGGTCATATCCATCTCGTCATATCCGCTATGTGTCCTGTACATTAAAGGGACAATATCGCTCATTTTTCGTGATTTTTTTTCTCTCACCCCAGATCATCTTAAATAATAGAGATATATGAATGATATTTTCCAACTTATAGAAATGACTGTATGCTCCTCGAAAGTAAATGGATTGTTTGGTCCAGGAAGCCAACAATTAATGGTACATGATTTAAAGATCATCAACGTTTTACATTTGTAATTTTGAATAAATGCATAAAATTGTTATTTTACATGTAACAGCAAATTACTTGTATGAGTCATTTGGACTCATTTTGAATCATTTTTTTTTTTTTTAAATTCACAAAATGATCGAGTTATATTATCCCTTTCATCAGTGAGCAATCAGGGAGCAATCAGTACTCGGAAATCAGTGAGTAAAGAACCTAACAATTTGTACGGGAAAAAATACCATCTGGATTCAACCTAATCAAATGTTGTATTCACAAATAACCTAAGGTCTTTATAACAACCGCAACATCAACTTATATATTTAACGGTACGTTGTCTCAGTTTTAAAATATATTCATGTATATGTGCAAGATCGTCATTCATGAAATTTGTTATTGTTAAAATTTCACAGTGAGAGGAAAACACCTAAAAGCCCCTCTCTGTATGCACATTACCAGTAGGATGTTTCATTGTAGATACTCCCTCATGCTCTCATTCATTATTTGATGTTAAACATCCGTGCTTTTAGCGTCTCTAAAAGAATTTATCAAATTGAATTCATCCCCATTTTTGGACATTGATTTTTAAATGTGTTTCCTTTAAACTTTTCATTAAGTAAAAGTACGTTACTAGTGAATTTTTCTTTTATATATTCAAACAAATACAAAAGATCGCTAGCAAAAAAGCCATAAGTCAATACCGGTATGTCCTGTACATAATAGAAGATCGTATTGGTGTGGAATACCAGATAAAAAGATTGAAATTGCCACCGATTCTTATGATTGATTTGCAACTTATTTCAACATTTAACAAGAGCAATTTAAGTGTATTTTCATTGTTTATTACTTGTAAGATTGCATTTAATGGACTCTTAATTATCGGCAGACATCAATGCGCCGGTTTCGAGATACAAACTCTTTGTGTAGTAGGTGCATTTAGTGGACTTTTCAAGAATGCCGAGGTGGGACATGGTCAGTGGGAAGATAATTAAATGTATATTAAGTTTAAACAATACTTTATTATATTATACCTCAAGGGATAGACACGACGATTACTGAAATACGATTGGTTGAACAGATCACGTGATCAGGGCAACAAAACTTCATGTACCCCTCCCTCGGAGTGCTCGGGACGTCGTTACTGCATCCACGGGGAGCCTCATGTTTTTTCTTACAAGAGATATTTTCAAGCTGTTAACTGTTATTGTTGCTATCTTGTTATTGTTTGACAGCTGTTGACAGGTGAAATTACATACAATTTATAATCTACATTGTACATTGCATTGTATAAACTGAATATCCTAAACAGAAAAAAATCCAAATGCATGTATTGCTAATTAAATTTGCTGGGGTTTTTTTTTCGTTGTTGTTTGCTTGGGATTTTTCGGTATAATAAACAATTTATTCCTGCTGAGACACATGAAGCTTTGTCCAACCCAGTAATACCATGTCCCTAGGGCGTTGCCCTCGGGGACATGATATTACTGGGTTGGACAAAGCTTCATGTCTCCCTCCTAGCAGGCAATAAATGTATTATACATAAAGGATTAGACAGCAGTAGCCTATATATAACCCTTCTCTTATAAACACATGGTCAAGGTCATACAGAAATAGTTTCTATATAATTATAATGAAGCAATGTAATATCATATATATTGATATGTTTAACACTTCCAGTTCTATGATGATTTACAGCTTGATGTATGACTGACAAAAAAGTTTAGGTATGTATATATATAGAAATATACTACATAGGAAATGAATTTTAAAAGATGGTGGATATTTATCCCACTCCCTCATGTTCTTTTGCTCCTTGCTATGTACGAGAGTTCTCCTAAGGGAAATAACTCGTACGTGTCTCGAAACCGGAGTTTGATACGTTTAATACGTACGATTGTTTGAAGTTGTATTCACACAATGTACAAGTATATATTGAAATGTTCCATTGTGCATGTATGTTCTAAAAATAGATAGCAAGGTAAACACATATATCATTCACAACCTTACACAAAACTTTCCAATATTTTTGTTATTCCAGCAGGACTTGTCATATCTGATGTTATCTATATACAGAATTCAGAAACACCTTGACTGTCTTGTCAACTAACGACAAAAACTTCATCTTTATTCTAAATCCTGTCGGACATTTTGTCAGAATGGATAAAAAGCAGGAGAGGAATACTAAACCATTCTATTAGACAAGTAAGAATAAAACTAGAAATCTGTGAGCCGATGTTCACTAGTGATACCGCCGCTTTTAACTTATTAAAGCTGTCAATATAGCTGTACATGATTCTAAGTTCTTGGCAAAAAGGAAGTAGATATCCGATGAATCTGAAAATGCACACCACGATACACCATACCTATATAAAGCTGCATGCAAAATAGTAGTGGTCTTTGATATTTAGTTACAGAGAAATATGTTACGAAAAATATGTGACGGAAGGACAGGGGAAAACAATATAATTATCCTCCTTCCCTCCCTCCCTCTTCGGAGCGGTGGTTTACTAGTAAATCAAAGTACAGAATGTACTGATAGACGGGCACTGTATTAAACAAACAATGCATTTTCGTGCTCTTCCATATTATGTAATGCCTTCAGAGTGAACTGATATTGCTCTTGATACTTTGTTAAATGAGTCATTACAGATTATAAACTATTCAGCTGTAGTTCAGTTCCTTGTTGGGGTCCAGGTCTTTGAATGTACTTTTTGTTCTATTTTTCTATTGTTGTGAATCATGGAAACTTTGGTAGATAAAAGGAGAGAACTTGATTGATTTCTTGATTGATTACATGTCCGCAAAACCCAATGCCCGTTATCATAAAAGGGGTGGCGCGATAAAGATCCCTTTACGCTCAAAGGACATTTGCCTAATTTTGCAGCCCTTTACTGGCAATGGTGACGTCAACATGTGAGTGAAAAAATCTCAAGTGTATCATGCAGCGGTCACCAATTCAGATACTGACCACGCTCGCCGTTGCTGAACTTGCGCGACAAAGATAGGAAATCTACGATAACGCCAGAAAAGCTAGCTCACTAGCTAGACAGTACAAGTTTCCTCTTAAACTGTCCGCTACAAGTACTTTGCAACATACACCCTTCACTTTCATTTGTTTCGAATATCAAAACTTTGTTTGAATTTTAAAAGAGTTATGGATTATGGATTTTGTATTAAAAAACAAAATACGATGGACTGATTTAATATGAAGAGTGTAAGTTTGTTTTGGCGGTTGATGGGGTCATTTTCAGATTACTACGCGCAGATTGGCAATATATCCCTATAGCCGGGTCATAGCTTACGCTATGGTACCCGGTTGAAAAAAACCACCTATCCCATTCTGTTGGATAGGGTTCAGTAATAGATGTGTAATATCTTTGCACCAATGGGATCAGGATTGAACCAGTAAATACTTAGCTATGGCATCCTTCGCATGCAGTTGTACTCAAAAGATTTAACTTCTGTAAAATGAATCTTATATTTTTTCGCGCATTGATGCAAAAGTTAACCATTCAAAATTTCGGTGATACCTGAATCACCCGAAACAATAAAAAATTTATTTCTTATTACAAACAACAGAACAATACTCATTAGACTGTAATCATTGGGTTATACATGTATCTAAATAATGACCCCGCAGCTGTGAAGAAAAATTGGATTATTTTGAAGAAAAAAAGACTCAGGGGTCAGTTTTCTGCTTATTATACATTACCAATATGGCCTGCCATTGAGTCAAATGCTGTCTGATGTGTTTCATAACCATTGTTAGGCCGTTATTCACACACTGATTTGACTACGGATTGTTCCGTTTACCTGATCAAGACTATGGGTTCACGGCGGGTGTGACCGGTCAACTTGGGATGCTTGCTCCTCCTGGGCACCTGGTCCCACCTCTGGTGTGTCCGGGGGTCCGTGTTTTCCCAACTCTTGCTTTTGTATTCTGATTGGGACTTGTGAGATTGATCACTGTTCGTTATCTTTGCCTTTACATCTATTACTTTTCGGTTTTTTGAAATTAAACATTTTTATTTTCTGGAGGATTTGATTTAATTTCCCTGGCTCTGTCGTCGTCCATGTGATCCAATGTACCATGCTTATTCATATGTACATGTACTAAATTGGGCAGGACGCCCCTTGTGTAGTAATCTTTATCATTTCATATCAAAGTAGTTATTAGCAATATTTTTTGTTAGAATTAATCAAGAAATACTTATACATTCCAAATTTTAGACAAAATGATTTTAAGTTGGAGAATATTTTTTAGTTAAAATGCAAGTTTCATGTTTTTCATATTATAAGGGATAATTAATATAGTACTTTTGTGACATCCTTGAGAAATATTGTTCAAATGTTTGGTTGGTATTTTTAATTTAATTTTTTTTAATTAAGAGGCAAATTTTGGACGGCAAAAGTTCAGCATCAATGCGCTTGCTCATTGATGCAGTTTTACCGTCCAATATGAGTCATTTCTTAATTCAATATATCTTATATTATCTTTTACATTTGTATAGCTGTAACCCTCGAGAGTATTTGATTTAAACTCTAATAGTTATCTCAAAGGACCTTGCTTGCAATATATCAGGTTTCTCAAATATGTTTTTTTTTCTTCTCCTTTACCAATAATGGCATGCAAAGATAACGAACATTATTAGTTACATGGTTTGTAGTTGACCTAATATGGTTTATACATGGTCAGTAAATTCCATATGGGGCGAGAGCGGAGTATGGTTTCCGAAAGTAAATACCTGGTATACATATATATAAAGATAATAGCTTTTCTCTTACTCTGATGCAAATGAAAAGACTAGTTAAACTAGAAAAAAATGTGATGTGGCAACATCACAGAGGGCCCCGCTGGTTGATCCATTAAATATGTTCCATCTAATTCACAAAATATTTAGGCATTAATCAATATTGACTCTGATCTTTGACCCTTGACAATATTTGTAGAAGTTTAGTGATCTCCTGAGGATTGACCTTGCTTATATCCAGCTCGCAAGATAATTCTTTTACGGAATAGTCAATAGTGACCTTGACCATTGATCAATGACGTTAAAAATCAGTTGGTTTCATACTTTTTCCATGGGGAATATTTGTGGAAGGTTTGACTATCCTCTGATGAATACCCTTGCTTCTATCTTGTTCACAGAGTTCCATACACAAACACAGACACACACACAAACGCATGGACTCGCAGCAGTGCTGCTATATTCTCTCCACAACCAGTTATGTGGGGATAAAAATTCTAACACTCTCCAAAACCGGTCATACAAGTTTCTGCAAACATTTTTAAGTTACTTCACCTTTTTTTTTTTTTATAAATAAAGTTCCAAAACTCGAAAACGTTAAATCAGATTTTTTTCCAAATCGAAAGGGAG
Organism: Ostrea lurida; assembly: GCA_903981925.1. Lineage (NCBI taxonomy): Eukaryota > Metazoa > Mollusca > Bivalvia > Ostreida > Ostreidae > Ostrea > Ostrea lurida. Next base: position 17,150 of record CAJDSM010011869.1, on the reverse strand, counting down.
CTTGCCTCTATACAGATATACACTTTCTAAAGGTTTAAATCTGATTAGTGAAAGTGTTTTACAGTTAGTGTGCGAAAACTGAAAAACACACTTTTTCCTGAAAAAACTTCCATATATCTCAAACGTGAAATCAGAAATTTTCCAAAATCAAAAGGGAACTGACTTCAATGGATATTTGCACTGCCCTAAAGTTTCATAAATTGGTGCAAGTGCTTTTGAGTTATCGCGCGAAAACTTTTTTTTTTCTTCACTTTTTGATGAAAAAAGTTCAGACAAATTTTTGACAGTGGACGGACGGAAAGCCGTTACTATAGTAATGCCGTACGTATTGACACTATAGCGTGCTATTGCTTTGCAGGAAATTTTGACCTACAACTACGTCACTCGTAGGCTTTTAGCACTAACCTCTTCCTCCTAGTGCTCTTGTGCAGCTTTGGTTTCTCCTCTGAGCGCCTCTTTCTGTGCAGCCTTTGGTTTTCTCCCTCCTTGAGCGCCTCTTTCTGTGCAGCCTTTGCTTTTTCATGATTTAACCTCTTGTTTAACCACGTTCTCGTTGCTTACTCTATTTGTGACTGATCCTCATCTCGGACTGTCCTGTTTCACTTTCCTTTACCTCTTGACATCAGCTGTGGTGTCCCTCCTCCTGTTTAACGACAGTTCCATTTTCGACATTCTCCGTCTTTACTTTTGTGGTGTTACAGTTTCCTCCTCTGTTGTGAGCTTGTCAGGGAAGTAAATGAAGTAGGGCTGTCTTCTGGCTTGGTTCTCTTCCACTCAAAAACTTGTAAGAATACAGTGTGTGGGATTAGGCTGATTGTGTGCACTTTACATTTCCTATTTTTCACATCTCAATGACATTATTCATGAAATCTATGACCGAGAAGATGTCAAAAATGGGTAACAGTTTACAGATGGATGGACAGACAGCAATGATCAGAAAACTCCTCGAACTTATTTATAGTTCAGGTGAGAAAGCGCGACAAACTTTCCCGAGACATCCCGTTCTGCCAGCACTACACGCGCCGCCCCTTCTGTAACGGGTTTTTATACGTGGGTCGTTCATCATGCTCTCGATCGCAATTGTTGGTCTCGTAGCTGACCTTTTTCGGGGACCTTTGTGCCAGGAAGGAACTACGCCCCACTGCATGGGCTGAATAACTCGCTCTGTTGAAACGCTCTCCTCTTCCAGTCCAAACTGTGTCGACTGGAGATGATACAGGCTGAATAACATTCATCGAAAATTACCAGTCCTTGATTTCAATTTACTAGTAACACATTTCAAATTTATTTATTTATCATATGTTCAATATTTTCCATGTTGCAGAGGTTCATTATGTGGAGGAACAGGTGTACCCGGAGGAAACCCTGTCGACCACCTACCATCTCAATATAACCATTACAGAGGAAACCCACGTGTCCGACCAGCATACCATCTCACATATAACCATTACGGAGAAAACCACGTGTCCGACCACATACATCTCACATATAAACCATTACCAGAGGAACCACGTGTCCGACCACCCATATTATCTCACATAAACCATTACCGGAGGAAACCAATGTCTTAGTGGGCGCACCACCATACGTCTCACATATACCATTACGGAGGAAACCCAACGTGTCCGACCACCATATTATCTCACATATAACCATTACGGAGAAGACCACTTGTCTGTGGGCGACCACCATACCTGTCTACATATAACCATTACCGGAGGAAACCCACGTGTCGACCTACCATACCGTCTCACATAACCTTACCGGAGGAAACCACATGTTAGCGACGACCACCATACCATTTCACATATAACATACGGAGGAACCCACATGTTAAGCGAGCGACCACCATACCATTCACATACCATTCCGGAGGAAACCCATGTGTTTGAGCGGGCGACACAAACCGTCTCACATATAACCATTACTGACCACTGAGATCGACTTAAGCCACAGCAGTGTGAAGTGAGAGCCCTGCCCCTGCACCCATCTGTCACTTTCTAATTTTAAGACTTAGATAAAATTAAATTAGTTTTTATTAAAACAAATGTCTCCCCTCCTCCCCAAATTGAAAGTGCTCCAAATTACTACACCTCCCCTAATTACTGCTATTTTACATCCATACCCTCTTAGATCCACCATAACTTGTAGAAAATAATTGATCCTCCTGTCCAGACAATATGCACATCTATAAGAGCTGGTGAAGCATTGACAAATTTTTCAATCTACCAAACAAGCTGTATTGGAGAAAAACATTCACAACCTATTACATCCCCACCCTGTTGAATCCACCATAACTTGGAAGGAATAAACGATCCTCCTTCCTGACAACATTCACATCTACAAATGGCAGTGAACTAATGAAGCATTGTACAGAGTTTCAAGTCTGTCTGATAGACCATAATCACCTAATATGGAAGGAAATGTTCACAAGCTATTTAACACCTCCACCCCTGTGAATCCACCATAACTTGGAAAGGATATACGGATCTCTGTCCAGACAATGTGCACATCTCCAAATGGTAATGAAGCATTGTAACACAGTTTCAGGCTATCTGATAGACCGGCAGAAGAGAAGTGTTCACAAGCTATTTACACACTCCACCCTGTGGATCCACATAACTTGAAGGAAAATCATTGATCCTCCGTTCTGACATATGACCATCTACAAATGGCAATGATGCAATTGTAACAACTTTCAAGGCTTTTCTGATGAGCGGTATAGGAGGGAAGCATTCATGAAATTTTGTGACAGACAGACGGACAGAAAGTACAACAGAGGCCATGGGCCACATCGCTCACCGAACACTGCTTCATAAGAAGAGCAGTAGTAGCAACTTTAATCCCGTATTGTGCCCACCCAACCTCAGAGGGGGATGGCTTATCTAAACAACTATAGTCTACTCCATATCAGGAAGCTTTCAGGTAATATCCACTCGTCTGGTCAATGAAGGAGATTTTAAAAGAATTCCCTAAATATTTGCGTTAATATTGATCCCTTATTGTGGCCCACATACCCCTGGGTGTCATGATTTGAACAAAATTGAATCTCCACTATGTCAGAAAGCTTTTCTGGCCCAGTGTTCTTGAGAAGAAGATTTTAAAGATTTTTCCTATATAATCATAAGTAAAACTTGATCCCTTTGTGCCTCATCGTACCCCCGGGGTTCATTGATTTGAACAAACTTGACCCTCCACTATATCAGGGAGCTTTCATATAAATTCAGCTTTTCTGGCCCAGTGGTTCTTGAGAAGAGATGTTTAAAGATTTTCCCTATATAATCATATGTAAAACTTTGATCCCCTATGGGGCCCCATCGTCCCCGGGGTCATGATTTGAACAACTGAGTCTTCCACTATATCAGGAAGCTTTCATATAAATTTCAGCTTTTCTGCCAGTTGTTCTGAGGAGAAGATATTAAAAGATTTTCCTATATAATCATGTAAAACTTTGATCCCCTATTGGGCCCCATCGTAGCCCGTGGGCCATGATTGAACAAACTTGAATCTCCACTTAATCAGGGAGCTTCATATAATTTCACGCTTTTCTGGCCAGTGGTTCTTGAGAAGAAGATTTTTAAAGATTTTCCCTACAATATCATATGTAATTTTATCCCTATTGGGCCCCATCGTACCCCCGGGGTCATGATTTGAAACAAACTTGAATCTCCACTATTCAGAAAGCTTCATAAATTTCAGCTTTTCTGGCCAGTGGTTCTTGAGAAGAAGATTTTTAATGACACCACCTATTTTGCATTTCGTGATTATCTCTCCCTTTGATGGGCCTGTCCTTCACTTGAACAAACTTGAATCCCTTCACCCAAGGATGATTTGCACCAAGTTGGTTGACTTTCGTCAGTGGTTCTGGAGAAGAAGTCGAAAATGTGAAAAAGTTTACGGACAGACAGACGACAGACAACAGGCGATCAGAATAGCTCACTTTGAACCTTCGGTTCCAGGTAACGACTGGTAAATAACTAAATTCTTCCGACTCGCATCGAAATCACAATTAATGGAAAGATTAAAACAAAATGTTAATTAACGATTTTGGTCCTAGTTGTAAGTTCTTTTGTGTGGTCCAGCCCTTACGTGTGAGCACCGGGCGCAATGTTGTGACAGGGGTAGTATTTCTGGTCTCCAGGGGGGTCCCTCCATTTTGGTTCCTGATTTTCTCCACAATGGTCTCTATAGGTGCAGGATCGACAGACATCATCCGGGGCTAAAGTGCTGAAGCAGAAATACAACAAAAACTTAGGTCTAAGTGGAGTGAGGTTTTCAAAAAGTCACACGTTTCACTTTGTCTTTTAATTATCTAAGATAACTTCACAGTTATGTAATGGACACAACCCAAGGATGTTCCCCATTTAAATGTTACAGGAAAATATTGAAGACACTTCATGGTTTTCAAGAATCTGACTGTCCTACAAAAATGTAAAATACAAAACTAGATGCAAAATATATAAATAGGAGTCTAAACAACTTTTTTCTCTAAGGCCTACTTAGTATTATTTTTTTTCTCTAAGGCTACTTAGTATTTATTTTTCTCTAAGGCTACTTAGTATTTATTTTTCTCTAAGGCCTACTTAGTATTTTTTTTTCTCTAAGGCTATTAGTACATATTTTTTCTCTAAGGCCTACTTAGTATTTATNGGTAGCTAAGATTCCTATTCCAGCACATTAAATGGCAGTGAAGCTTTAGATAGCTGCAGAACTGTAGTTCTTTGAAAAATCTGAGATCTCTGATCTGTCCCAACATTTTTTCAGAGAGTTACAGTTCTGCAGCTATTATATCAAGCACCAACACAGAACAATTGCTAAATCATCATAATGATTGTGTTCCTAATTATAGTGCAGCAGATACGACTCTGCCTGATCTTAAATACATTTTTGCATCAAATCCAAAACTTGACAAATATTTAGTGTCTGTACACAATTTACAGTTGTACAGTACATTGTAAAAGGAAGAAACTTTAAGGTGAGTGGGCTGATTCTGATAAAATCTACTCCTTAAAAAAAAAACCCAGGAGGAAACAAAAGAGCATACACTATGGGAATGTGAATATGTTCAATCATTTCTACATGAGTTTGAACTTTACTTAGAAGGTAAAACAAATTTTCAGCTAGCCTAGTGTTTTAGTTTTTTGTTTGTTTTTTATATTTATTTATTTTTAAAAAAAAATTTTATTACATGACCTAGCTTTGCTATGTATATAAATTTAAAGTTAGCTTGCAATTTCCAGAAAAGATGTCTGGAGGTAGATTAAACAATTTTAGCTAATTCAAAATCTTGAAGCAATGGTCTGAGGAAGATCTTAATATTAGCCAACAAATTTTTTTCCAACTGCCAATATAAAATTCAGGAAATGCTCATATTACCACTGACAGATTAAGAGTGATTACAAGCACCATGTACTTTTAAAACTTTGGATGACTCAGTTTTCTTCTTGAACATGAAAGTCTTCCTTAAACCAAGAGCAATATATATCCGTAATTTTTTCATAACTAGCACATCTTCTATTCCGTCTATATACTCAGTAAGATTTAATGAGGATCTTTCCAGCAATTTGTATCTACTTCCTGTTATCTGCAGCATGCATCCCTTAAACACTTCCCTATCGCAATATCCTAGGGAGAAAGATCGGCATATCATATTTGCCGTAATGGAAAACCAATGTTAGCCGTTGGGTACTGCTGCTTAGATGGGAGAGATTTATGTCCAATAATGCAATATATGTGCTCCAATTTCCAAACAGCTAACAGACGCAAAATTCTGCCAATATTTATTTAGTTGTGCAGTACGACGTAAAACAGCACACTGAGAGATCCTCATTATCTCCCTTGGTTTTTCTGAATGTTTGATGGAACCCTCAGCATCTCAATAATATATCAACGTCTAGTCAACATATTTTAATATGTTACCCTTAGCCTGTCAAACGTTTTGATCACTATTGCGTATTTCAGTCTATCAATTGATAATATAAGAAAATATTACGGAAGAAAACATCCATCTATAAAGTATATTCATGTATTATATGGAGGGCCATAGTCAGAAAGGATATGTTTAATAACTTATAATAAATATATATATTCATCTTTGTATGTCACTGGGCCATGATTTTATATTTAATGGTATCCCCAAAGCTACAGCTTTTAATATGCCATGGTCCTCTCTCATTTTAGACTTTAAAATAGTTTTCCTGCAAAATATAATTCTTGAACTTTCCCATAATTTGCAAACCTGAGAAAGTTGTAAAAATCATTGTTGGAAACACACTGAATTTCATGAGAGAGAGAAGCAAGAGGTTTGTAGCATGCAATCTAAACTGTAATCTAAACTTCATACATGTAATTAAAAGTCAAGAGAGAGGAAACAATTAGACATTGGATTCTGAAGAGGAATATCAAAATTTCACACAATTTTTGTCCATCTGAAGCAATGTCACAAATATCAATATATCAAATGTATTATTCTAATAATGCTCGATTCAAATCATGAAAACACCCTGTTGTTGCCTGATATTTTCCCTTTCCATTTCCGACGGAAGACCTAGTGATTCTTATGTTTCTTTTGCTCTTTTATTAAGGTCTTCCGTTTCCACAGTTAGTAGGTTGTACTTGAAAATTTTGTTTGAAACAATCGTTTTAGAAGTTCAAATAAAACTTTCAAATTGATTATTTAAATCTCTTAGAAACAGTTTGAGACCATTTTGGGATTTTTTTTCTCCATACAAATTCTATTTTGAATACAATTTTCATTGCAAGGGTTTTAATTTTTATCTTCATGATTCTAAACTTAAATAAAAATCTTTGTTCAAGGTTAAAATCTTAAAACTTTTAATACAACAGCTGTCGCTATCACTCATATCCTTTGCTTTTGATACACGACAATTTAAAAAAAAAAAATGTTATTTACTTCCTTCAACTTTCTTACAACTATCTTGTCAAAATAAAAACGTCTCGATCAATATCCTCACAGTATTTCTATCACATACAAACAAAATACCATTAAGAAGTTACTCACAATACCCTACTATATATAGAATGACCATACATGAAACCTGCTCCTGTTTATGAATGTCAAAAACATGCACATGGAGGAGACAGGAAGGCTTCAATATTTCCCTCCACTATATTTCTGTAGAATGAAGTCCAGCAGTATGCTGATTATATGATCGTGTCAATTAACATATAACATAGCTTTCAGTGATTTTTCTATATTTTTTACAAGGGTCCTGTGGCTCTCCAATTGGGAACAAATTCAGAAGGCATCAGAGATGCTATAGCCGAGTTGCAGGTAACTAATTTTTGAAGTATTTTCTGTCTGGGCAGGTAAGTATACCATGAGGCCCTGTAGGCATAGTTATATAAACAACTGAATAGTTCCAAATGTTCTAAGAAATATGATACGAAGTAAAAAATTATCAATTTGGCAACACTTAAATCATCGTAACAGGTGAGCCATTTAGGTCCTGCAGGGCCTTATTGATACGGTTTGATAGACCTTAAGCAAAATTAAAACAACTTTGTATGATACATGTCATACAGACTAAATGGTTTCATTTAAAGAGTTTATGGATACAGTAGCATGTAAGACATTTGGTCCTAACAGAGAGGCTCATGAGGCCACAGCTTATACTTGATACAGCTTGAGGACAAGAATGTAGTCCAAAAGTAAAACAACCTTGTCTGTTCTACATGTCTATTAACAAAACTGGTTTTCGGAGTTAAAGAGTATGGAATTGATATTAAAAGCTATCGTAACAGCGTGCAGCAAGAGGCTGTGATCAGATTTTCCAAAAATCATCAGGGTCTGTTACATCAACATAAGATGCGTAACAACATCCCAAGTTCAATTTGAGAATCAGATTGTCAACTTTGGAGTTTCTGGCTCCGAAACCGGTCATTTCTAAAAAAATAATAAAATCAAAGTTATTTGGGTCACGTGTGAACCTTTTGACCTTTGACCGCGAATTGTTCTGAAAAATCAGAGTAGGGTTCCACTCATTTCAAAGCTCAACAAGATAGTTACAAGTTCTTTGAATCAGTAAAAAAAAAAAAAGAAAAAAATTTAAAAAAAAAAAAAGTTTTTTTTTAGAGTTTATTCTGGGAAACCTCATGTATTCAGATTTTTGAAGTTTTTTTGGTCCCTGGCCTGACCTGGCCGGAGGTTCCCGAAAATCAAGGGTCTCTCTCACTGATATGTTACAATAGTCCTAAACAGGTTCAATTGAGATAGTATAAACTTTGGAGCTAGTGCTAGTCGTGCCGAACCAACACCATGTTGTCAGCATTTGGTGAAGTTTTTCGAACACCACTACGTGACTGCCTTGGATGGATTTGTCTCGAAAAATCAATAGGGTTCTCTCTCACATATTGCCACAATATCCTAAAGTTTCAGATCCAGATCAGATGAACTTCTTGAAGTTTTAACGTCCGGGAAACCTCATATTTTTTCAGATTTTGTGTAGTTTTCGATCAACTGTGACCTGACCTTGGATCGGATTTGATCCGAGAAAATCAATAGGGTTCCTCTTCACATAACAAGCAACAATATCCCAAAGTTCAATTCAATCAGATCTTAAAACTTTTTGAAAGTAAACGTGCGTTCGGAAACTCATATTTCAGAGATGTTTTGGTTGAAGGTTTTCGGTCCCACTGTGACTTGACCTGGTAGACGTATTTGTCCGAAAATCAATATGTGGCTCTCTCGTGGTGATATGTCCAATCATTTCCAAAGTCATAATTCAATCAGATGTAAGACTTTTCGAGTTTAATCAGTTCCGAGGCGTAACAAAAGAATGATACCTAATTGTTGCACGACACCCGGATGAGCACTGCCACCCACCCCGCCGCCCTCCAATCACCAAACCAATACCGAGTGCAATCGTTGCCAATCGCTTAAAAATGTCGATATTTCCAGACAAAATTGGACAATATCAAAGTTTTAAAATCACTATCGAACACTATATTGCCTTTATTTATACATCTGTATTGTCTTTTTCGAGAAGAGCAATTATTCTTATCTATATGCACTCAACTCTTTGTACTGTTTGTAAGGTGGAATGTATTATTATCTCATAAGAAAATGTGCATTCTTTTTTAAAATGGGTTTTCCTATTCGTTAAGTCTTGGGTACAAAATTGGGGAAAAACATTGAAATTTTGAGGAGGAGAAAAGGGCCGAAATTTCGACCCAAATTGGGCCTTGAAAAATCACTGGCTTTTATTACATTTAAAATTAAAGAACCTTAGTGAATGTGCTCACATTACCCCACTATATCACTGTTGATCGCCTGAATAATAATTCCATCCAAGCTTTTACGAAGAACTTCCTAGAAATTTACCAAAACTGCTAGTGCTATCCAGTGACAACATGCGATACACAAAAATCAACGATATTAATTTAAGTTGAGTTCTACCCTCCCAAAAAAGTGACCGGTCGTGGTGGCTCAGTGGTAGAGCTCTCGCCTCGTGCATAAATGCGAGTTCGAGCCCCGTGCTCGGCACCTGGCTGCGTCAAACCTAAGACATGAAAATAGGTAGTGATTGCTCCTTCGCCAAGAGCTCGGCATTTAGAAGTGAGAATCACGGGTCTTTCGGATATGACCTTAAAAACGGAGGTCCTGTGTCACGGCATGTGTCAACTGTGGCATGCAAAAGAATCCTCACTGCTAAAAGCCATGAGTACTAAGCAAAGGCCTAAATTTGTGGCCCTTCACTGGTAATGGTGATGTCTCAATATGAGTGAAATATTCTCAATGGGATGATAAACAACAAATAATCAATCAAAAAAGTGCCTCCCATCATCACTTCTCTAAAAATCAATTTATGCTTTAATCTCTACTACTTAAGACTTCCCAAGGTTTAAATTTAGTGGAAATCCGATGACAAATGAATTCAAAGCCCTATCCAGGGGACCGCATGCTGTACATGTGTGTGCAAAAGTCATAGTCTCCCTTCCCAAAAAAGTGGCCTCCCTTCATAAATGTCTCTGAAAATCAATTTAATCCCATCCAAGCTTTTACCATTCTTAACAACACTTCCTAAAGTTTCCTGGAAATCCATCAACAAATGAAAACGCTATCCTGTCAGCAACATGCTATACACAAAAATTGAAGTCCCTTCCCCCCAAAAGTGGTTCCCCTTGACAGATGTCCCTGAAAAATTGAAAATCAATCCCATCCAAGCTTTTACTATAAACATTTTCCCAATGAGGTAAGTGTTTAAATGAGACCTTAGGCTGCCTGAAGTTAATTCTACGTTTAACGTCGCCTCAAAAATTCAAAACCTACGAGGGAGGGAGGGGAAAAATTGATAAACAAACAAAAATTTTAAACACAATTTCATGTGTATTCATAGAAATCACCTATTCAATCAACAATTGCACACATTGAATACACATTGTATAATATTTAAGTCAAAGTAAATTGAAATCACCCAATTTAGTGACCAAAAAAAAGTAATATGTCAAAGTAGATACATTGTAGGTTCAAGTCAAGTTTTGTGTTTTCCCAGCAAAGATTTTTTTCCTTCATATGGGTTTGTATCCTTTCTGCAAATACACCATGCAGATTGAGTAAGCAGAGCAGTAGCTTGCGATAACATCTTTTACTTTATATCCGGATTTGTTTGTTTGTTTAAGACGACAATTTTGCTGAAACCTACACGCGCAGGTGACGTTAAACGTAGAATTAACTTTAGGCAGCCTTATACAATACTTTCAAATTGGCGTAATGAGTTAAATGATAAAGTGCTAATGTTTGTGAACTATACTGGAATTGTCTGGAAAACAACACTTGTATATCATCATACTATAATTATTAAACATCAAAAAGGAACATGTGCAGCCAAGTCTCCAAGGCCAAAATTGGTACAGTAGCCCTGAGTAGCTAGTCTGTCAGACTTAATCTCAGTGAGATGGTAAAGGCTAAATATTTGGACTGGTCGCCTTTACCAAATATTTAGCCTTACCATCTCACTGAGATTATGTCAGACTCCGGGGGAGGAGGGGGGGGGCACTTCCTATATACTGATAGATAGGGACTTGCCGCTGGAATAGGTAGCCTTTTTCCACTTCAGAATATAGGACAAAGGAGCAATGCCCATGAATGTCATAGAGGAAAAGGTCACCATTTGAACAGAAAATTATATGAAAAGGTATACAATTCTCAAATTCAAAATATATGAATAGGGTGGGGGGTCTGCGATGTCAGCGGCACGTCTCTACCCATAAAATTATGAAGTGCCCCCCCCCCCCGGGTGTCAGACCAAGTGGTAAAATATAGACTTACAAGTTACTGTTAAAGATCAGCATTAAGCCATTAGCCCTCAAGGTTTAGCCCCATGGTATACCTTCAGATTGAATATTCAACAGTCTTAGCAATGCCAAACCATCATTGAAGTAGAACAGTTTGACAGTAGATCTACCCATGATCTATTTGATGTGCAAGGGGTCATTTGGGGTGGGGGTATTTTTAACTTATTCATTGACATCACATGACGGTTAGTGTGCATTTAATTCTTTAAAATGACAAAATACCATGCAGTCCGCCCGCACATGTTCTCAGCTTCGAACGATTACTCATCAAAGTCAGTGAATCACCATTAAATCCAATGGTGTATGAAATTTTCCCGCCAGGATCACTTAATTCACATACACTGACCAACACCGTTCTGGTAAAAACTAATGATCCAAAACGCGTCTTTTACATCTCTTGACATCAAGCATAAATAGTAATATTAATGTGTTCAGATTTTAGCGAAAAACTCTGTAAATTCTTGACATAAACTTTGTTGACTTCGCCCACGTGTGTACAACTTAACACCGTAGCGTGTCTGTAAAACCAATTGTGATTGGTTTATTCAATGTATGACCTTGTCACGTGCTTTTTCATGTCGGATCAGTAGGAAAAAATGTCTACCAAGAGGCATAGAAGATGAAATTCATTTCGCGTCCATAAACTATTAGGTTTTCATAAGATCTCTTGAAAATTATGCAAATGAAAGACAATTGACAGTTAAATGAATAAAACACCGTTTTGAGAGGGAAGTTTCATTGCGTAAGATTATTCCTTATCTCGGAAACTCATTTCCTTGTCAGAAAAACAACAAAGATGGCGACAGACTCGGGCACCTCCTACTATCAGGTAAGTAACTATTAAATACGTAATTAAAGTGTTAATTACAAAAGTTGCTATCTCTATAACCTTGATATAGCAACTGAAGGTTCGGACATTTTCCATGAGGTAGTTTTAATTAGGGCGACTCCGCCCTTTGACTCTCTCTTGCTCCGGTAACCATTTAAACAGGTCCAGCAAAAAATTCAAAAGGTACATGTCGTTACTTGATACCTCTAAACTTTCAAAACATTATATAAGTGTTTTTTGTCTGAAATATGAAAATCAAAAATTCCAAACACAGATTCAAGACATGGAGGATGACATAGAGAATAGGGCTAGGAGTCCAATATAGGCCTAAATTCCAACATGGACCAGGTGTAATGATAGGTTGGTCAAAGTTGGAATAAAGGTTGCACCCTGCAGGGTAGATGGTGGGTCATAAATGTGTGTCTATACATTAAACATGGCGATTTGTTGATTAGATACGTCCTGGATATTCCGTTAAAGTAAGATCGAATCAGGGATTGTTGACTAGTAAAGCCATCACACAAGTCAAATAAGAATAACTGTACAAGTCCCCAAGAAAATGAGCTAGAGCAAAACATGCATTTGTCAGCTTCTATCATGTCTGTTTCATACTTTGTAGCAAAATGTAAAGTCATATACAGTTTTCCCAAAAGAAATCTATGGATAATTCATTCATGTTTATATGTCAGATTAAGAATTGAACTTCATTTTAAATTCCTGCTTAGTGAAAACTGTTATTTAACTGTTTGGACAACAGAAATACATGAAAATGGTATAATTTTGCAGTGTTCCAGCTAGGATTTCAGAGGGGCAGGGCGCATACAGGGGCAAAAAGGGCACTCTGGTTTGAAAAGGGCACATGGAATAGCATCTGCATAAAATAACTGGTTTTTTTTGTACATGTGTACATATGTAATCCATGCATAAAGAAACGGAAAGCATTTGTTTTGAGTATACCTAACCAAAAAAAAACAACAAAAAACGATAAACAAAACCTGCATACAACCCAGAATAGCACAATACTTTATTAACTGAATAAGTAACATGTTATTTGATTAAAAACAGATCTTGAAATATTGTTATAGCATGATTGACAACCATATTATTTACGGTAGAGGAAATTCGAGTCGGCGATACTATATCCACAGATTAAATTGGATAATTGGACACAACCTTACCTCTAGACAATTTAAAGGATCGTAAACAATGCATTTTTAAATCATATGATACCTTCTTAAAGGCAGAGGGGCGCGGCTAAGGGCAGGCAGGGCGCAGCGCCCTTCTATTTATGGCTAGCGGGAACAGTTTTGTTGTTCATTTGCACACTGAGGCTGTCAAAGCAGTCTGTGTATTAGTACATACTTTACATTATAACAAAGATTGTTTTGATATAAACAGAACTATATTGTAGTGTTTGAAAAGCTGAAAGATCTCACTGGAAATGTGCGGGTTTTAGAGGTTGGTTGTATATTGTTTAACATCCCTCTTGAGAATATTTCACTCATCATATGGAGACATCACCATTTAAGCATTGCCAGTGAAGGGCTGCAAATTTAGGCCTGTGCTTGGTGCTCATGGCCTTTGAGCAGGGAGGGATCTTTATCGTGCTACACCTTTTGTGTGACACTGGACCTCGGTTTTTGCGGTCTCATTGGAAGGACCTCCTCATTTAGTCGTCTTTTAAAACACTATTCTAATCCAGGTCTCCACTGGGCATACATGTACTAAACTCTAATGATTAATAAGACAGAGTAGATTATTTTGAAAATCTTGATATGATTTCGTCATGAAATACTTTGGTATTGGTACAGCATACCTAGTACATGATTGTACATTCTCGTCAAAACGTTCAGAATCACGAGTGGTGATGTAAACACAAACATAGTGATGTAAACACAAACATAGTGATGACTTTGATGTTGTAGATCTGGAGGCAGTAGAGGGAATTCTACCTGTCAAAGTTATTGATGAAAGTACATGTATATAAATTGAAATCATTGCAGATGCCGTAAGTTGTTACAAATACCATTGTTATATCATACTCCAGCCTAGGTATTAAAATCAATAAGATCACTAACCTGTAATTAATGAATTTCGCTCGTCAGCAGCCAGTTCTTAAGCTCATCATTGAATGTGTTTGTTATGGACATTTTACATGTAGATTTTTATCTCAACAAGGAAGAGGTAATTACAGGTGAAATATTTGGTGTTGAAATATCAAAAATGTTTTTTTTGTGTTTTGGAGTTTTCTGGTTTTCTTTCTTTTTTTCTTTAACAGTTAATATGAATTTCGTATGAGACTTTGATGTATCATCATTTACATGAAAAATGAGAGAACAGAAAACGCACAAAGACAGAGAAATAATCAAGTGAAAGTTACACATGTAATGATTTATATTTTCTTTAGGTTTTTATTCAATTGCTGCGTATGTACATATTCCTTTATGTGTTTATAGGCACACAGTAATAAGAATTGAGATACAGTAAGATGCTACAAACTACAAAGTAATTTATAGATTGGCTTTAGATATATTGATAGAGGGCTATATGATACCACGATTGTTCTAGTCTGACTGAAAGACAAGGAAATACAGTATAGCATGTTTTTTAGTGAACACACTTATAATGAAATCATGCTCACATTGAAGTCATTTTTCATTTCCTGTAGTTTTAAAACACATGAACTTATTGGATATATAAGAAATGAATCTTATATTTTTTTCGGAGTGATGCAGGTATCACCGAATTTAGACGGTAAAACTCATCAATGGCGAAGCGCATTGATGAACAAGTTTTACGTCTAAAATCTCAGTTGATAACCCGCATATCACCCGAAAAATCATAAGATTAATTTTTTATCATTTAATTTTTATATTCAATAACAAAACAATGTTCATTAAGCTACTTGTTGTTTGCAGCAGTGATTTTTTTAAGGGCCAATTGTGGGTCCGAATTTTCGGCCTTTCCCTCCCAAAATTGCTAATTTTTTTCCCATTCAATCCCAATATAAAATTAGGAGAGGAAAAGTAATTGAATAAAAAAAAATATTCAAGTGGTGAATGAATATCTAAATTTAAGAGTTATGGGAATGATGGATTAGAAGAATAATTGAAAATTAGAAGGGTTTAAAAGAAAATTAGATGGTGAAATAAGGCAATATAAATGTTTGATGATCATTTTGAAACTTATTTACGATAAAATTATTTTCCCAATATGACTTGAAATATCGAAATTTTTCCCAAATTCGAAAGCCACAGGCCTTTGTAAAAATGTAGAAAAATCACTGTTCAGGTACGTTGATGCGAAAATCACCTTCAATAGGTGTTTTAACGCAATGAGAATCGGCGCTAGGTGATCACGTGAAATAAAATTGAATGATAAAGTATTGTGTATAAAGCGAGTCAAAATTGTTTGCGTCCAGTACTTCGCTATAAGTGTGTTTGTGAAATTCTCTGACTTGAGAGTGACTGTGACAAAGTCCAGTTGTGGCTATATATTTACCTTCCATCCTGATTAAAACAATTATTTGACTGTTGAATGGATTTGATCTCACATTATTTGACCTTGACATGCAGTATGGCTTTAGATCTTTCATTATTTGACCTTGACTACGTGACGATTGCAAAGTAATTCTAAAATAGCATCAGGGCATTGTTGCGTCATCGAAAACGACGTAATCGGCAATCTTCGGAAGCAGAAACGATGAACAATGAATTAGCTAGCCAGACACACATCTTTATAACCGTGATCACACCCAGTGTATTATATCTTCTTGTAACTTTCTATTCATAATATTCGAGATTGCCTCCTTTATAGCACGTGTGAGATTTCATCAAAATCTTAGACCCGATGCCTGTAAAGAATTTTGATCAAGTACGTACCATGAAAGTTGGAGACAGACAAGCAGTTACCATCAAACAGACTAAATCAAAATTCCCAAGTTCTTCAATCTATGTGACACTTTAAAGCAAATGAATGAGTTGCTGTAATCTTTGAGTAATGGTTCCAGTTTCTGGCATGATCTACCATGCCCACTAAGTTACACTGGTGTCCTCCCACATCAGTGGGGGCCCTCTCCGTACCAATATCCCAGTGGACTAAAAGCTTTGATGCTCTACACTCCATTTGTGTATTGTTTGGATTATGATTACGTTTAACACGATGTTAACTTCGCCTATTTATATACAAGTGGAAGAACTTGCATTAATTTTGTTAAATATTGCAAAATAAATTTATTAGACTACAGTATCATTGTCAGTTAGTGATGATTAGAGTAAATGTTGATGTTCATATGAATAGTGCCTGTACTGAATACGATATTGCAAGGTTTGAATCGTGGTAGATTTTCATGGGAAGATACTCCAGTTATTCAACAGGCTCGGTTCTGTAGTACAGTTATTGGTCTATTAAAAAAAAAATGAAATCCAATTTTATTGTTCTGTTATGATCTCTTTAATAACATGATTTAAAAATTCACTTAACATGTTGTGGATTGAATTTAACAGGGAGGTGCCATAGTCAACTCCTATACGGAAATTGGGAAGAGGTTTGGATTCGACCCCAACTTGACCGAGAATGACCTACAACAGAGACTGGAGGAGATGAGGGAACATCTCAAAAAGGAAATCAGGAAAGAGATGAAGATCAAAGAGGGGGCGGAGAAGTTGAAGGAGGTGACGACGGACAAGAAAAGTCTGTCGGACGTCCAAAGCATCGTGAAGAAGTCGAATAACAAGCTGAAGGAACTGCAGAACGACCTTCAGGAAATCAACGCTTACCTGCTGGTCTCCAACAGCACCAGTTTCCACGACACTCTGTCAGGTAAGGGTCTCCCCAAAAATCGTTACAATGTAGGGGGGAGGGGGAGAAATTTACATATGATTGGTTGGTTGGTTGTATATTGTTTTGCGTCCCTCTTGAGAATTTTTCACTCATATGCAGACATCACCATTGCTAATGAAGGGCTGCAAATCTATGGCTATGCTCGGCGCTTATGGCCTTTGAG
>CAJDSM010011858.1:1667-13695 GCA_903981925.1 Ostrea lurida | reverse complement strand
AGAAAGGATCTTGGTCAAATACGCTTATTTTTTTTATGCATTTTCACATTTTATTTTCATATTTTGTAAAGAATAAATCACTATTGCTGTTGATATACCATGTGTTCTTTTTCATAAGAGCTTCAAGATTTATATCTTCAAATGACCCTGCAAATAGCGGATATCTCCAAAGAGCAATTGATGCAGTGATTCCGGTCTATCAGAAGAGAGTGGATACAAAATGTGATGAAAATGGACTTGTAATCATGTAATTTATTTTTTTAAATAATAAATAAAATATAGCATAGTGAGATGATTTGTTTTGATTTGTTATGCAGCGTTATGAAATTCATTTTTACAAGCCTGGTAATCGAATCGTTGATTGAAATCTCATTGAACAGCGAGGAATGAATGCTGAATAATATGACTGAACATAAAGTTACATGGATATAGATAAACAATTAACATCTACCGGACAGAGGAGGACAAACAACTTGGTAGATACTAGTAAATGATATGTCAATGAATTACTACTAGTACAATTCGCGAATGCAAAAATAGACTCTGAAATATCCGAAAAATGGTCACAAAAATCAAACCAATTTTTAAAAGTGTATGATTTGTTGGGTATTGAAAAATGACAGAATGTTACTGAATGGCTACTGAAACTTGACTGAAAGGTCACTGAAATGTGACTGAATGGTCCATGAAATGTGACTGAAAGATCACTGAAATGTGACTGAATGGTCATGAAATGTGACTTAAAGATCACTGAAATGTGACTGAAAGGTCACTGAAATGTGACTGAATGGTCACTGAAATGTGACTGAAGATCACTGAAATGTGACTGAAAGGTCACTGAAAGTGACTGAAAGGTCACTGAAATGGACTGAAATCATGAAATGTCTGAAAGGTCACTGAAATGTGACTGAATGGTCACTGAATGGCCACTGAAAGGTCACTGAAATGTGACTGAAAGGGACTGAATGGTCACTAAAAGGTCACTGTAATTTTATAATTGGTCACTGAAAGGGGACTGAATGTCACTGAAAGGTAACTGAATGGTCACTGAAACTTGACTGAATGGTCACTGAAAGGTGACTGAATGGCCACTGAAATGTACATGCAATTCAATGAACTGAATGGTAACGGAATGGTGACTGAAAGGTGACTGAAAGGTACCTTTCAGTGACCATTCAGTGACCATTCAGTGACCATTCAGTCACCTTTCAGTGACCTTTCAGTCCACTGAAACGTCACTGAAAGGTGCGATTTCATCCTGTGCAGGGGGCCGTGATTGCCATTCTTGTTTTTGTATTCTATTTAGGACTTATGAGATTGATCACTGTTCGTCTGTTCGTTATCTTTGCCTTTACATTACTTACTATTAAGTATATATATTATCTTTAAACACATACACATCAAGAAGGATGCATTCAATCATTGTTAACGTTTGATAAACAAATTACTTAACACCGTTTTATTAAAGCCCTTTTTAAATGTTGTACATAGAGTTGCGGCATTTACATAAACCTGTGTAAGTTGATTTTGCAGTCAATACGGACGTGTTTGAAATAATATTGCCGATTAATTCATGTGCGTGATTCTTATTCCTTATATCAATTGAATAAGAAAAACCCAGTGAACTCTATATATCTCGCGATGTACGCTATATCCACATGTTTTTATTTTTAGGCTACTGTACTGGGCTTAAAATAGTATTTGCCAAGACAATAATTGTGTACATATTTTGTAGTGCATTACTAATACATGATTCCTTCCTAAACTTGTATCTACATGTACATCTATCATATATGACTTTTACTCTAACGTGATTTTGAAATAATTTTTACCGAAATAATCAAATCCGACTCGCGATGGTATGTCCCTCTGAGACGCCTGCTGTGTTGACGTTCAGTACCCAGTGCAAAGTTTCAAAGACGGTGTTCAAAGATGATGGTTAATAACTTTAGTACATTTCCAGAGTAAAGTCAACCCATTTTCTTTAGGACATGCACCGTATATGCGTATGGTGCGCATAAACTGCTGGCATCGTGATCGACACAATTACGATCGCCACCATTTTCACGCTTCAGCGTACCTAGTTACGGCCTGCCACCTAGTGGTGATTAAAAAAATTCCATGAACGATATCTATCAAACTCGATCTTTAAGCGATTATTTTACCGTTTATAATACAGGAACAAAATGTTTACACACTTTTGAAGATTGATAATGATAATTTAAGATTTACTCTTGAAGTGTGTGCATGTGGTATTTTATTTCAGTGTTGCTGTTTTGAGAATTTTTATTTGATTTTCTCGACGATTGTTAAGAATTGTTAGACGGTAACTACTTTTTGTTTTCCATCATGAAAATAAAACCGAATGATAAAAAAATCAAAATAAACAGATTTTAATAGTTCATACACCCAAATTATTTTTCCCTGAAAGTTTGGTCCATTTTCGTAACATTTGATGTTCCGCGGAAATTCAATTTTGCATGATTCTTACATGGAACGACACTTAATAATAATTGTTTTTAGTCATATGGCGATTCGATATGTCTTGTTGAACTCCATTTTTGCATCGTGCTTGCGATATTTTATTGAATATATTAAGTATTCACAGCAAACTTACAACTCAACTTTATGACAAACGAGATGATTTTAGATTCTCCATCGACAACTTCTTATGTTTATTTAGCAACATTCCATTATCACCTGTATATGGTGTGTATGTCCCACAACTCATTTAACACGCAATAGTGTATTATGTTTATGATCAGTTTGCGAATTGAGACAGGCTACTTACAATCAAATTGTTGTGCCAGGGGTTTTAACAGTGACGTTCATAGTCAGCTTCACCAAATTCTACTTTCGTTATAACGATATAGTTTGCCAAAGCAACCTGTCATTTGGTCAAATGCTGTCTAATGTGGGTCATAGTAATTCTTTGTTCACTGATTTTGACGGTGGATTACTGTCTATCCGATTAAGATTAATATCTCTTGACGGGTGTTAACGATCGACAGGGGATGCTTACTCCTCCTTGGCACCTTATCCTACCTTTGATGTATCCAGGGTCCCGTCTTTGCCCAACTCTTGTTTTTGCATTCTGATTGCGACATACAAGTACGAGCTTGATCACTGTTCGTTGTTTTCCCCTTTTCTTAATAAATCCAGTAAAAATGTGTGAAATCACAATGTTTTTTATACATTTATAAGTTATACGTCAAAGGTATAAGCTGCAACATAGATTGACCTGCCGGAAAACGAAAGGGGTTTATGGAGCATTTTTTTTTTACACATTGTGGCATTTGTATATCTAGTGTGTTAAAAGTGATGAGTAGAGGTTATTACGAAGGTTAAGAAGATAAGAACACATTATTTCGTCTAATTTATGCATCCTTGTGTTTTCTACATTTATGAAAACAGATGTGCCATTGGGTTAGCAGCTGTCCTTGTCGAAATCTTGTTTCATTAAATCTCTAGTAGATAGTGCTAGTATTAGTGTAACATTTGTCGGAGGTCCGTGTTGCCCTACACTCGATTTTGTATATGTTTTTTGGATTATGATTACGTTTGACACAATGTTAACTTCGCCTTTTTGTATTCTATGGGTCAATAGCATTCACAGACACGTCAGGAGATCCAGTATCAAACGGAAATCCTTCCATAAAAAGAGCAGAATACCAAATATCCCCCAACTGAAATAGTAGCACGCAGGTTGTAGTTCAAGCCAACTGATGACAGTGCAACCATACAGGGAGATTGCTGATCCAAAACCTTATTGCGCATCTATAGGACATTCCCAAAAGTGGAATGTAACCACTTGAGAAATTGTAGATGGAGTTCAAGTGACACGTTTTATGAAAGAAAAAAACCCCGTAGTTTTATGGGCCCCTATTTGACCCCTAGGGCCTATTTAAAAATTACGAAACCTTGTGACGCATCTATAGGACATTCTTTTTCTTTCAAACAACAAAACGTAATGTGACCACTTGAGAAATTGTTGATGGAGTCCAAGTAAAAAGCTTTATGATAGAAAACGTCGTTTTTCGACCCCTATTTGACCCTTGTGGCCAATTTGAAAAATCCGAAACTTTATTGCCTATCTATCAGACATTGTCTCCCAATTTCCAGAATAACATGTGACCATTCTAGAAATTGTAAATTGGCTATGGTAGAAAGCATCGTTTTTCGGCCCCCTATTTGACTTCTGGGCCAATTTGAAAATTCCGAAACCTTATTGCGCATCTATTGGACATGTCTTTTCAGCACCTGAAATATTTTGTGACTCCTTGAAAATTTGCAGAAGGAGTTCAAGTGACAAGCTTTATGATTCTTTAAACCCTTATTTGACCCCTGGGGCCTATTACAAATTCCAAACCTTATTGCACATCTGCAGGTCTTTAGCTTTCATCTCCTACATGTGGAATATCATTTGGATAGCAATATAGATGTAGACATAGTTTGAGTGACAACAACTGGGACGTATGGACAGACGGACGTACATGAGTAAGAATAATATACTCAAACTTTCTTTAGAATGTACGGGTATAAAAAGATAAATGAATAAAAAAACCATGTTCACATATTGTATTCATCTTATTGACGAGTTACATATACTACCACGATCGAATCATCATGGATGCTCTTTTTAATGATTCGCGCTTATTTCCCCAGTGAGTCCAGTACATGTATTTGACATTAACCACTGCGGAAGTATGATACACCCCATTCAGGTTGGGGTAATTACAGTCTCTATACCACCAAGCTCCTTTTCGCATTGTTGCACAATGTCCTTTATATGGGTCGTTATCCTGATCTTTTGTTGAAAACTTCATTCCGTTGTGGTAGCTCAAACTGTCCCCTGATATAAAAAAGTTAAATAAAATGTTATGGAAATTTTCAAAATGAATAAACATAAACAATATCCTCTTCTTGTTGTACTCTGGACCTTTTAAAATTTTTATATCCTTATTAGGCAAAATTTGAAGCATCGTTTAGTTTATTAGGATTTCTCTGCAGCATAATTAGGATATTTTAAAGAATTAAACTAAATGGAGTTGAAACTTCGTATTTCAAGTAATTGCATGCATTTTACATACACTCATATTTACGAATTTAGACTTACGATGGCCCATCCGGCTCTAAACATTATCATGCAAACGTATGTGATGGGGACCCGTCTGTACCTCTGCACAGAATCTGAGTGGAACTTAACAAATTATTTTTTTTAAATGACTAATCAATAGAAATGAATGCATTTCCTCTTTTTCAATTTTGTTGAAGAAGCATAAATCATATACGGTACCAATTTTGATGCACCAGATGTGCATTTCGACAAATCATGTCTCTTCAGTGATGCTCAAACCGAAATGTTGGAAATCCAAAACATGAAAGTAGAAGATAATGTCTATAATGTCGAATTGTCTAGTTTTCAATCTATCTTGAGAAATTGTCTTGTCGTGTAAAATGTCGAAAGTCATATTTTGATGATGTTGAGTTAAGAAAAGTTCTGTAATTTCTAATTTACTAGAAGATCTTTAAATGGTTTTTTTTCAGGATCCGCGTTTCATTTACATTACTTCTGGCATAAGTTGTTGCACATAAAGTCTAAGTTCTCTTCTTCACCGCTGTCAATGTGGAGCGAAAAACAAAAGACAACAAAGTATCGTAAAAAAACCCCCAAAGAATATAAACTTCAGTAGCTAATGCAGTAATGACATATTTTTCTCACCACTAAAATACGGAATAAGAGTTCAAATATATCCTCTACGGATATTGCTGGTATCCCAATGAAATGTTTCTATAGGTGTAGTTGCAAAGAGAACCGAAAATGCATTGGGATTAACTGAAGGTGATGCTTCATTATGAAAACTTTACAAATAAATTTGCACGATTTGTGCTCCTTTGTTAGCTGACCTGTTTTTATATTTTTATGACGCAGATTTCATTCCAAAGCTTCTTCATGAGACAAAATATCTCGCAGTGGCCTTTAATTCGACATTTCGATATATTGACGACATTTTCATCTATTAATGATATTGATTTTCATTAATATGTCGATTCACTATATCCCAGCGAACTACAAATAAAAGACACCACAGATTCGCCAGTGTCTGCTTCGTACTTGGATATTTTATTGAAGGTAGACGTTAATGGCAAACTCACAGCTCAACTTCATGACGAACTGGACGATTTCAGCTTCTCCATCGTCAACTTCCCATGCATTTATGTAGCAATATTCCAACACTATATTCATATGGTGTGTACGTCTCAAAACTTATTCGATACGCAAGAACTTGTTCTGCGTATGATCAGTTTGTGAGTGGAAGCAGGCTACTTACAAATTTACAAACAATTTGCTGTTGCAAGGGTTTCAACCGTCAATTTAAAGGCAGTATTTCGCAAATTATATGGTCGTTATAACGATTTAGTTTGCCAGTATGACCTGCATTGGGTCAAATGCTGTCTAATGTTTTTCATTTCAAATGTTATGTCGTTTTCCACTGATTTGACGATGAATTACTCTGTGTATCTGATGAAGACAATGGGCTCACGGCGGGTGTGCCGGGTCGGCAGGGGATACTTTTATTCCTAAGCACATGATCCCACCTCTGGTGTGTCCATGGGTCCGAGTTTGCCCAAGTCTTTTGCATTCTATTTCGGATTTACGAGATTGACCACTGTTCGTTAATTTTGCCTTTACATAAAAGAATTTAAATTTTTCTAGAATTATAACAACAAACTTATGAGTCTTTCTTCTCTATACACAGATCAACCGAACCTTTGTTTAACAATGATGTGTAAACATTGGTGTGACTATTTTAATTCCATTTTCAACGATGATATTAAGAATTCAATGAAATAATCTGCTAAGCAATAAATCAATTAATCTTTATTTCCATAAGGACGATTTGGTCAATTAAGGTGTGTACACGTGAAAGTACACTATGAATATAAAAAAGCCAATACAAGTGTGGACAGCGTGGATAGTTTATCAAAACTGTATCCTAACCTGCTGTGCCCTTGTATCCTGACACTGTTAGTCTGTATTTGCTGCTTTCGTCACCAACAGAGAACTTGGAGTATTTAGCGTACGCTTTCTGACCGTTAAATCTCTGAAGGTCAACACGAAGAACGTGGTTACCAGATTTTGTCAGCAAGTGTAGAACGTCGTTTCCTTTAAGGTACATAATAGAATTAATACTGATGAGTTGATTTGCAACTTACGCATTTTTCTCCATATAAGCAAATATTTCTACACGACAACAATCTAAAGTACCATATCACCAATGAAATCATCAACATGTCCACATTTTTTAAATATAATCATTGTTCAAAACGTGAGACACAATAAAAAAAGTCCACATTATTTGTAGTTCATAAACTAAAATGATTACCATTTTTGTTCTATTTGGAGGCTGTACTGTAAAGTGTTAAGTGGAAAACTCATACTGGTTTGCAGCTACAGCAGGATTATCAAAAGGTAAGCGTACATTTTACCAGCACGATGCATATCCACGTAAATCAGTGCTTAGAACTGTTTTATTACCAGTACTTTTGTCTTCAAAACCCCTTAAGTAAAGAAACTTTCCTGTATATACATTTATCACACAACTGTACTCTTTCCGGGTTCATAACACGGGTTCGGAAAAACGATATGAACTCGTAGCTGAGGTTCATAAGAATGCAAATTAGGTAGGTCAATCACGGGGTCAATCAATCTTGCGCTACGTAAAGAACCTTCGAAACTGTAAATTTGACGGTAAAAGATATTGTTTTGTCACCGAGGTTATTCTAAGGGCATTTTATGTCATTTATGAAGTGGAAATAAGTGTAACAGAAATTTCCAGCTTCTTCAAACCATGACGTTGTAGACGAAGTCACAATTGAATTGACGACGTCAAACAATAACAAGGCGAAAAATTCGGGTTTTGAAATAGAAAGTAAATCAAGATATGCCTTTAATGGTCTATGTGTGATAAATAGAATCTTAAACTCGTGCTTATGGCATATGAAATTTATGAAAAATCGTTACCGGATTTAAATATTTCCCTCGCCGAGGCTCGGGGAAATATTAAATCCGGTAACTCATTTCATAAATTTCATATGCCATAAGCACTCATTCAAGATCTTCGATATATGTATGTACTCACCTATCCAGAAATTTTGATTGACATTACCAAATCCATTTTTGTAGGCTATCCAATCTCTGTAGAAATTTGTCGATCCATCGAGTCTTTTGTGAATGACCTAAACAGAAAACTTAGGTTTAAAAACATTGTTATATTTATTCCATTTCTTTATAAATTTCCAGATCTCAAACTGGTACAAAATATTTTACCTTGCATAGTATACACTTATTCATTGGCTTCGAGTGAAATAGCGCTTTTATTCAACCTGAAGCAGGAATTATTCCCCTATGTTTTGAGTGAATAAGTGTCTTATTATACTGATGTCTATACTTCAGCTGTTTGATAATGAGAAAAGAAAGATACATATTTTAAATCCAGTTAACATTTTATTGATCAACAACAATAAACGTTTCTGAAGTTCAATTATCAATGTGATCAAGTATTTCATTGCGTAGAAGGTACCGTCATGTGTTCTCAGTTTAGAATAAAACTTCTTTAATTTAGAACACACATCCGTTAAATACAAAAAGGCGAAGTTAACATTGTGTTCAAACGTAATCATAATCCAAACAAACATATACAAAATCAGATGTAGGGCAACACGGACCTCCCGACAAAAAGCGAAGGTAGGATCAGTGCCATTGAGGAGTAAGCACCCTCTGCTGACCCGTCACACCACGCCGTGGACCCTTATAGTCGAAATAAGTAAACGGGATTACCGTAGTCAAATCTAGTAGGAAAATGACAGTCTAACAAAGGGTATGAAACAAATCAGTCAAACATATGACTTAGTGATAATTTGTAATCGCAAACCAAGGTCATATAGGACCGTAGAATTTGCGAAATGAGATTCGTTTATAAACCTGCAGCATCAACTTTTTGGTTAGTATTTGGCCTCGCTTTAAAAAGTCCTCATACGCATAGCATGCTCTTGTGTATCGAATAATGTAATTTTCTCCATTTTCTTTAATAGGTTCTTCAAATATTTCCACTAAATAGTCTCCAAAGAGCGTTCTACCCACTTTCACAACTTGTAGTTTGTTTCTACTATCTTTAAAATCAACAAACGCAGCGATATCCTCGTAGTTGAGCGACTTGTGTCTCATACTACTGTTTCCAAACGATATATTGTTGTTGTGAAACTCTTTAGGGTTGCTAATGCTGTAAATACCTTTAACCAATCAAATTACAGAAAATCAAAATCATTGTCAAAGCGAATGTGAAATCATTCGAACTGGGAATAGTCAAAAAACTATCCTCTGTGAAATATCTTGTTAATTCACGAACTGAGAATAATATCTACTATATCTCCTAAAATCATATAGGAACACTTTTACAAAAGTATAATAAATTGATATGCATACCCGTCTTTCAGTTACATCATAACAACTACTGGTACATATTTTCTCAAACACAGTTATTCAGATGATTATTGGTAAAACGATAAATATATCCTAGAGTACCCATAATTCGTCCCCCATAGCCAATTTGCATCATAGCAACGGTCAGCGCGTGCAAATTAATAAACTAACCTTTTCTTCAACTTTAGTAACAAAATACCTATCATGAGTAACACTAATATTTTTAAGATCGTATCTTGTAAAGTTTCTACGGTCAGATTCAAAATGGAGGATTCTAAGTTTACCACATGACGTCATACCCTATTTTCGTCTTCTGGAATTTGGTAAAGGCCAAGGCAATTTTATTTGTTTTTTCTTGTGAATATTTGAATGAGGAGCAAAATCAAGACATTAAAGGGTGAAACAAATCTTTTTATGGGTATAATTGCAAATGTTGTACTAATTTGGTTATATTGACTATGTAAGTAATGTCAGTAATGAATGTAGTTGATTAAAGTTGATGTCAGTGAAGAAGACAAAAATAAAATAAACTTGAGAAATACTTGTTTTTATGAATAATTAATTTTTAAGCGAGGCCAACTACTAACAAAAAAGTTGATGTTGCAGGGTTATACCGAAATTGTTTAAAGTCATCAATTCGCAACTTCTAGGTGTATAAATGACCTTCGTTTGCGATTAACAATTATCATAAGTACATATGTTGATGATTGTGCTTTATACCCTTTGTTAACTGTCATTTTACCCTATAGATTGATAGGGTAAGTTTAATTTATTTTCGAACTAAGGGCTAACGGCGGGTGTGCGGTCAGCGGTAGTTATCTCATCGGCACTATCCTACTTAGCTTTGTATGTCGGAGTGTGTTGCCTACATGTGAATTTTGTATATGTTTTTTGATATCGATTACGTTTGAAAATGTTAACTTCGCTTTTGTATGCAATCAGTGTATTTCAAATTAAACAGGAGGATAACAGATGAAGACTCTGATTTAATTTCTTCATCAGATCTTAGTATGTTGACGTATTTTCTATAGCTTAGACATGGTGACATTAGTATGTTAGTGGGATTACTGCGATACTGACCTGAGGGCAAGACTATTTTAATTTGATACATAAATATTAAGATAAAACATTTATTTTATTTTTTACAAGATCTTATTAATATTGGTTGAAAAATATAATTTTATTATTGAATCCGAGACAGTTAAATATCATGCAATTTAATCATTGGTACGTAATAACTATTTATCATATTTAACTATTGATTTTTAATGTGTCTATTACAATTTTCAAAACCACTTCTTAAGCATTAAATAAGATATTCAAATTTATGTATCAATAGTTTAGTAATTATATTCATTTCTAAAATAATTAAAATACGTTTAAAACATGTAATAATGTCCAGTTGTTTAGTAAGGTTAAACATATATAAAAATAATCAAAGTAATGTCAATTTCCGTGCAGATGTTGTAAGCACTTGTTAACTTTGGAAAGAAAATGTGCTTGTTGGCCTTATTTTGTAAAAGCGTTGTGCGACGTCAGACTTGTGAACAAATAAAATAATGGCAGGTGCATTGATCGAGGTTGCAATGGGGGGGGGGGGTATATTGCATTAGGACATGGGGTGACAAAAGACTTATAGGAAAGACGAATTTTTGCGGTGCTTTTATGATAAATTCATATAATTACTTGTATAAACACATTTTTGAAAGATTTTTGAGCTACAAAAAATTAATCATAGAGAAAAATTGAAATTGCTGTCGCCGAAAATGGGGGGGATGATTTTAGGGTACGGACCGAATTTAGGGGTTACGACAGATACATTATAAACTTTTCTAGGATATCGAGTTTGCTGTACAGGGGAAGCAAAGGAAATAGTGAGTGGCGGAGGTTAAGTTTAAGACATTGCAGTAACATGTTCACAGAAGAATACGACTGGCTTTTGAGATACGTAGCTAGTACTTCCTTTAGAGAGTTATCATATATAGGAGGGCCGAAATAATTTGTTACCTGAGGCGTGTGGAAAATATATATACTAAATAAGTGAGTGTATCATTTGAACCTTTTTTTATAATTCCCCAAATCCGCTGTCATAACTGCATTCGACTGGTAACAATAAACTACGTAAGTAATATGGGTGTAGGGATATATAAATACAAGATCTCCTATGTATACCACGTTTTTTTTTCGGTACGTAGGTTCATGTTAGGATTATTACTGAAATGATGAATTGTTTTGTATTTCTTTGTACCATTCATAAACGTTTCACTTCTAGTATTTGTTTTATCAAATTTAAGTATTTATAACAAAAGTTTAAACCAATTGTATCATTTACTATTGTGTAGCTTCACTCTGTACATTCCAGCATTCAAGTTAACTGATGTATGACTTACCACATAATAATGTATATTAACGCATCTTTCAAGACAAGTGTCGATTCGCTTACTCTAATCTACTTGGAGATTTAGTAGATTTCTAAGCCGTGCTTTGATTCCCAATGGATCAATCAAATTGCGCATTATACGGACGAAAATACGACTTTTAGTG
>CAJDSM010011857.1:209-17865 GCA_903981925.1 Ostrea lurida | reverse complement strand
GTATACCTATCAATTTAATTATCATATAATAATAATAAATCAATTCCAGCACATGAAAATAGTAGTACAGAGGCAAAAAAATTAAACTCACCCCACCCCCTTTCAAATTAAAGAATGAAAACTAAAAATTTCTACACCGTTCTGTGATAAAATCTGAGAGCGCATCTGAAAGGTTGTACAGTAGTACATGCATTATATTTTTCAAATACTGAAAATGCATAGAAAATCATTTAAGATATACATGTACTAGCTTGCAAACATTCCTTTACTACAATAACCTGACCTGCCATTTAACTCTTTTTTAATTAATTAATGCCCTGATTACTGACTAATTTGAAACATAGAAATATGTAAACACGAAAATTGAAACAAAATGATTGAATAATCATTAACACACCCACACTGGGGAAAAGGTAGTCACTTCATTGTCATACTTGAATAACTCTGTGACCTAAATTCAGACCAAATGTGAATCTTTGCTGACCAAATTGTAAAGTCTATTGATCAATCTAGCAGGCAATTGAAAACTCTACCGGTCTTTTATAATTCGCTGTAAGTGAGTGACAATTGTTTATATTCCGTCCAATAGAAAAGCTTTTAAAAAGGTTCGTACCTGATATTTGGACTAAATGTCAATTTTTTTAGGAAGTGTATGTTTTATTTATGCATGGAAGAAAACGTGGGAAATCAAATAGAAAAAAAATGGGTTGTCATGCTTGTTATTGAGCTACAGTGTTTTAAACATAACCCCTTTACATTTAAAGTTTACTGAATATTTATTCATTTAAACTTGAATGTCTGTTGCAAATCATAAACAACACAAATCAATCATCACATAGAATACATACATAATCATTTCTTCTTACAGTACAGATATAAATTGTAATGGAAATAAATAACGACCTTTTTGCACTTGATGTACGGAAAAACTCATGATACCGAATTCCAAAGTTTAAAAAGACATATTGGAACTAATGTCAATTTTCTAAATTTCACTTAATTTTCAAAGTCTTGTTATAAAATACGAAATAAAAATAAAAAAAAGAAAAGTGTGTGTGTGTTGAAATCAATGTTTTTTTTAATTATGGGCCAGAATATTGAATTTTCACACATATTTTCAAGTAAATTAACTTCGACTCTTTTAAGAATCAGTGTTCTGTTTGGGAAAATACATCAACAATATCAATAAATTACATCATTTTAACTAGTTTCAAGTCTCTGCTACTTGTATAATAAATTTCAAAACTGAAAGATACCTTTAGGGGTGTAAAATTAGAGGTTTATTGGACTGAAACTGTAAAATCATGCAGATTTTGAACTTTTCGATTAATTAATCCCTCCGCCACAAAATATAGTCCCTAACAAATTCTTTCTAAATTTGAACTGACACAAAATTTGTCAGCTGAGCAGGGTTCCGTAATAGATGGGTAATATTTTTTTTACCAATGGGATTAGTATTGAACCAGTAAAACTTAGTTATAGCATTCTGCGCAGTTGTGCTCAAAAGCCCGGAAGCTATCTTCCTTGATGGAATCACAAGTTTGTAAAAATTATGCGGCAAAGGATGTGAAACTTACGAACAAAAGAAACTTACAACTCTGTCACTAAGGATGTTATTTGTGTACATATATAATGTGTGTCGGATCAGCATCACACAGAGCGAAACACTTAATTGATAGATACTTGAAAGAAGTGTAGTGTTTAAACATTTTTTTTCTTCCTTTGCATAATGAATATTTCCTTTTAAACTTTGCTCGTTATTTGACGTCACCACCATAACACAAAAGAGGCACAGAGGATGGAGTGGACGAGTGATAGAAAGCTGAAAAGCGTGAGACATCAAACAATAACTGGTCTGAGGGTTAAGTAAAAGCTAAAAATATACTGTATTAGATATAATACGCATTCTGGTCCTCAGAACATATCAGATACATAACAACAATTCAAAGAATCTCGAGTTTGAAAAACTAATGTTTATCCTGCCGGAAAAGACTAAGGTTTTCATCCGCATACCGCCATTCCCCGATTTAAGAGCCATTTTATCGGACACAAACAGTACACAGGCAGGGCAGTTTAAAAAAAAATAGAACAAAGTAAGTTGGCATACCTGATTCTGTCGCCACTGAATTCTCAATAATGAGAACTAATGATGTCCACTGATACCAATGCATTGGTCACAGAGTTAGTCTGATGTTGAACAATAATTATACAATCTGCCAGTTTGGAATACAAGTATCGCGATGTCACCAATGTACACTTCCTCCTTTTAACTCGGGAAACCAGTGCTTAAAAATCTCTCATTACTAGATAGATATGTATGTATGTGTGCAATGTGTCTATCCGGTATCAGATTATGGCACGGTTACGAGAGCGTTCCCTTTGTCTAAAATTTTATTTATATCGATATTTTGAACACAAATAACTTCCTTCTCAGTCAAGGAAAACTCTCTCTCTCTCTCTCTCTCTCTCTCTCTCTCTCTCTCTCTCTCTCTCTCTCTCTCTCTCTCTCTCTCTCTCTCTCTCTCTCTCTCTCTGTGTGAACAAGACTTCCCCCATAGTACTGTGGTCATTTCTCAAAGGAGGCTTAGAAAGGGAGTAACCCCAACCTAGGGTAGAACAAAGTACAACCTATATGGTTTGATGCAGAAGTTTATCGAGATTATGGAAAGGATGGTCGTAGTTTGATAAAATGTGTTTGATTTGTAAATTTGGAATTTCTGTCATAAAGTCAAACATTTTAGTGGGAAAAAAAATGCAAGGTGCGTTTTGTCCAATTATAACGGACTTAATGCAGGAAATCAAACAGAAATGATTTTAAACTAAGCAGTCTGACCCAGCATATTGTATAATGCCTTTTATATGCCAATTCTCTGCGGAATTTTTAAATAAATAAGGACTAAAACAGTCATAAACGCCATCAATTTTCGTTCTGCATACCCTCATTTTTTGCATCTAAGAAACTCATTGATGAACAAAATTGTGTATACTACAAACTTTTTCTCAGTTACTCCTCTCTTGCATGATAATTATATAGTTTACATGTCTAACATAATCAATGAGGCTGGGAGGCAGCAAAATGTTACCCCCCTCCCCATATTTGAGACATTGCGTCAATATTGTGGATTTGAATCATATCATAAATATTACTTTATATCAAAGCTAAAATGATTAATCATTCACAACAATGCAAAATTAGATAAAAAGAGGCCTGAATATTTTGTTCTTAATGTTGTTACTCAGAAGAATATCACACCTACCAAGTCAACATGTCCCTTCACTCCACAGTGACATCAAGGAGATGGTAAATTTCCCTTTCAAAGTAATCTTGTTATGCTAAAAGCCTCATCACAGAAAACCGTACACATTTATAACTGTTGATGAGCAATTTAATAGCTATGAATCAGAATAATACTATCACCCCCACCCTTCCCATATTGTAATACTTTGAATACAAATAGGCGAAGTTAACATTGTGTGAAACGTAATCATAATCCAAAAACATACACAAAATCGAGTGTAGGGCAACACGGACCTCCGACAGAAGCGAAGGCAGGACCAGGTGCCATAGAGGAGTAAGCATCTTCTGCTGACCGGTCAAACCCACCGTGCGCCCGGGATTATTAATCAACAACAATGAGCTGATGCAGTTACATGTACCGTTCAGCTAAAACAAAGTTCATTTTCATTGTGCATGTGGGTAATTAGTAATTGCTAATGCTTGTGACATAAAAATATAGTGAATAATTCTTTAAAACCACTGGTAAATCTAAATTTTGAACATTTGTCACCAATTCGGCGTATGGAATAACCATACATCACTATAGTACAGTGTATGTACTGGTAACAGTTTATCTATTCTATCGATCTACATGTATCTATCAATCCGTCCATTCATAATGTTATAACATTATGCAGTGATCGTTAACCACATACATTTGCCCTGCACTTTTACATCCATATACATACAATGCCATAAAGTATATGTGCACGGAAATTAGTAAAACGAAGACTATGATGAAAATAATTTGTGTGACTTGATGCAAAGTCAAATATATGTCAGATCATCAAATTTATAACATTATCTCTTTACGTGATACTCAAATTGCCATGTAGTGAAAGGCTTTATCTTATTGGACTAAGTACAAAATAGTAGAGATACAGTGAACAATAAAAGTTAATTTCTAAATGTAAATCAGAGGAATTAATTTCCATTTCAATTCCATCATCACCATAGTCAAAGATTCTCAGTAAAAATTATCATTATCACTATTATATTCAACAACAGCTACTAGAATGTTCTAGAATGTTCTGACCGTTTGCATTGTAGTATGCACAAAACTCAATGAAGACAGTGACACTAAAAAAAATTATCGGATGTTACAGTCTGTACAATGCATTGTTCGAAAAGGTGAAGATAACGAACAGTGATCAATCTCATAAATGTAAAGGCAAAGATAACGAACAGTGATAAATGTCATAAGTCCTAAATAGAAAACATAAACAAGAGTTGGCAAACACGGACCCCTGGACACACCAGATATGTGATTAGGTGCCTAGGAGTAGTAAGCATCTCATGTCGTCGGGCCACACACCCCGAGGGGCGGTCTCAACCTACACTTTTGTGTACAGACGTTCGGCTGAGACTTTCAAAACAGTTCCATCAATAAATACATTCAATATTTTGAAAGACCATACCCATTCATATATTTCCATTGAAAATTCTGTCCTAATCTCATATTTTGTAACGAAATTGTGACTTGTGCATAAATAGTTGCTGCCCATACAAGTAGTACATATTGCACATTCTTGTAATTATATCGTGGGGAAATATCAAAATATTTTATGATTACAAACTTTATTAGAGGATGAATTCCAGTGGATAAATTTACCCATTGATATACTGACATGCCAAATTGTCTACCCAATGATATACCAAATCAATGAAAAATATATATCAGTGATATATTTGGCTTGTCAAAAAGTGACCCATGCCAGCGGTACGTCTGTGTACCAAAACATAGGAAGACACACCAGGGGGAAACCGCCCTGAACTCTATACTTCATCAGATTCACAGAGTAATTTGTAGTCGAAATCAGTGTTTACAAAAAGACCTAGGATATCGGTATTAAACATGCCGAACAGTATTTGATACAATGGCAGGTTGTATTGTCAAACTAAATCGATATAACAACCACAGAATTTGCAAACTACATACTTTAAACGGCAATTTTAAAACCCCTGAAACATCAACTTGATTGGCAGCAGTCTGCTTCGATTAAATAATAGAAAAATATAAAATGGCGAGACGTAGTAACAAAGTATAAACGTAATCATAGTCCCCCAAAAAACCCACTACAAAATCGAGTGAAGGGCAACACGGACCTTCGACAAAAGCGAAGCAGGATCAGGTGCCATGGAGAAGTAAGCATCCTCTGCTGACCGGTCACACCCGCCGTGAGCCCGTAGTCGAAACAAAGTAAATGGGGTTACCCGTCGTCAAATCTAGTACAAATGACAGTCTAACAAAGGGTATGAAACAAATCAGTCACATATGACTTAGTGATAATTTGTAATCGCAAACAAGGTCATTATAGTGACGTAGAATTTGCGAAATGTTGACTTTAAACGAGATTTGTTATAACCCTGCAACATCAACTTTTGTTAGTAGTTGCCTCGCTTTAAAAATCATCATAAGCATGGCATGCCCTTGCGATTGAATCAACTGAGATACATACACACCATAAGCAGGGGATAGTGGTACATTACGGCATAGAAAAGGAAAGTTGACGATTGCAAAGTCAAAGTCATCACGTTATCATATAATGTAGTTGTCAGTCTGCCATTAGAGTCAATATTAAGTAAAATATTCCAAATATGAAACACATCTGTCAGATTCTGTGGTGTCCTTTATTTCGAGTTTGTCAGGATATATCAAATGGACATAATTGTGAAAATTATGATTGTTAATTGATAAGACATCGTCTATATACCTATATGTAAGGTTGAAGGACACGGCAAGTTTTCTTTTCTTTTTATCCCGCAACAGTTTTGAACAAATTCTGCTTCGTATGAATATAAAACTTATCCTACGCAAAACAAGAATTTGCGAATTTGACTTTAAACAAAAATCGTTATAACCTTGCAACATCAACTTTTCAGTTAGTGATTGGCCTCGCTTTAAAAAGTTCCCATACGCATGACATGCTCTTGCGTATTTAATCAACTGGGAGGCCTACACCCCAAAGGTTGAATTAATGCCAAGTTCGTTTTAATATACAGTTGTATTAGTAACCCTTGGAAACAAATAGAATGTAGTTACAAGGTTTGTAAACTGGAATAAAAAAATATTTCTAATTTTGTTTCACAAAAATGTTTCAAAATATCCTCTCTAATATAACAAGGTATTAGAACTCTCTGGCGGTGGCTAATTGTTCGACATTTCAATATATTGACGACGTTTTATCTATCAGTCATAACGATTTTCATCAATATGTCGATTCAATATATCCCAGCGAACTAGAAATAAAGCACATCACAGATTTTTGAATGTCTGTCTTGTACTTGGATATTTTTATTGAAAATTGACATTAGTGGCAAACTGACACCTCAACTTTATGAGAAATTGGACGATGTTGGCTTCTCCAGCGTAACCTCCCATATTCGTGTAGCATCATTCCATCATCAACTGCATATGGTGTGCATGTCTCTCAGCGTATTCAATAGATAAGAGTTTGTTCTGCCTATGGTCAGTTTTCTTTTAATCCAGACAGCCTATTTACAAAAAAGTTGTTGTTCAACGGTCAAGTTTAAAGGCACCGTTTTGCAAGTTCTACACTGGTTATAACGATTTAATTTGCCAGTATGGCCTGCCATCGGGTTGAATGTTGTCTGATGTGTTTCACAGCAATTATTAAGCTGTTTTTTATACATTGAATGTGGCTTAATTAGGATTACTTCATTAACCTTATCAAGGCAATGCGTTCAAAACGGGTGTGCCCGGTCGAAAGGGGATGCTTACTCCTCCTCAGCACCTGATTTCACCTCTGGTGTGTCCTGGGGTCAGTGTTTGTCCAACCCTTGTTTTGTATTCTATTTGGGACTTAAGAAATTGATCACTGTTTAATATTCATGTATTTGCTAGATTAATGTTTTTTTGTTGTTGTTATTTTCACCTTTGCATTAAACAGTAAAGTTTGTTGACAACTTTCTGTTAAGTCTTCTACAGCAGATCCCATTGCGACGAAATGTTCTGAACACTGTTCTAGAATGAATGGAACTACCACAACGTTTGCCGCGTTGAAGTTGAAACAGCTATAATGTGACGTGGTTTAACTTTTGTTGAATATGCGTAATGTTGCCATGAATTGCGAGCAGGCCTTGAACAATATTTGGTCTATCCTGTGTCATATTACCCTCGAAACCAACTTATTGTACATATATAGAACAACTTCTCGATGACTTTCGGCTGCTTTCAGCATACTGTAAAAGTGGTTATTTACGCGTGGGGGAAATTTATACTAATTACGCAGTCATGTAATGAGCGCGTAAATTTTCCCCACGCGTATACATTTGAATATCATATATGATATATATATTTCATTCATTGACCGCGTATTTTCCCCCACGCGAAATGTTGGACATGGAAAAACGCGTACTTTACCCCCAGCATAAATAACCACTTTTACAGTACTGATAGCTTAAAATCGCGACCCATTTGTTAAATTTGGCTTCGTCTTTTCGCTTTATCTCTTCTGTTGATTTTGCATTTGCAACCATTAGCATTAGTTTTTACAAAGACATGCTTTGAACTTTTTATTTGTTTGAATTTCTTTTTATTAGCATTTTGAGAATGATGTACACTGGTACAACAAGTAAAAGATTGCAAGAGAGAGAGGTTTACAATAGGCATTATAAAAACACTATCAAAAACATCTAAAACATGTTGCTCTTTTAAAGGGGCATGGATACGTTCTGAGCTAAAAATGTTCAAATTACGACATCACAATGCAACTGTTCATTTTGACAATTTGACGTCATAATACAACATGGTCATGTCGACTACGTCATTTTTCCTGCGTTGAATGAAGAGGCTGATTCTATTTGCAAGATGTTTAGGGTCTTCGCTCACACCAACGGTAGCACCGTCAACATATTATGCCTTAAAGTTTGTGTTGACAGATGTTTATTGGCAGGAAGTTAAAAGGTTTTTAATTATAGAGTCGATATTATAACAGCTGACGATAAAACACGCAAATAGAGTAGAGAAAATAACAATCGCTCCGTGTACAGTTTCGTAATAGCTTTGTGATGTCTCCCACTATATGCTTCCGGAAGCGCTACAGAACTGGACTACCTGATGGTGGATATGGTCTCCACAGCCAACGTGGAATTAAGAAGCCGTGCATATCCGAAATCTTCATTTCTTTTCCACAGTGTGGACATTCTGAAGTATTTTTGTATTTTGTATTCTGTTTGGGACTTACGAGATCAATCACTGTTCGTTATTTTTGCCTTTACACAAATCAAATGCTTAATCTTCCCGAATCTACGGATATAAGAATGTCGGGTAAATTATAAGAAAAGTCTCAACAATACCTAACTTCATTACATAATTTCCACTGTGTATACAACTTGATGCAAAGGCAAAAATAACGAACAGTGATCAATCTCGTAAGTCCCAAACAGAATACATATAACAAAAGTTGGGCAAATACGGACACCTGGACACACATGAGGTGGGATCAGGTGCATGTGAGTAAAGAGAAGTAGGCAAGTAAGTCCGATAAAAGTTCATGACACATAAAATTGAGAAACTTTTACTCAGAATAAGCATTTACATTATTTTATGTAGCCTGGATAAAGATGACATACCTGTGGTTTTTCTTTGTACATGTTTGATATTCTTTCCCTTGCATTAAGATTCGCCTAGAAATACACTAGCTTGTACGTTTAAAAAATCCAAGATAGAACTGAGCAATATGAAATACATAGAGAACAAAAAATTAAATTATGCTTATCAAAATGAAATTCTAATCGCATCAATAGTATAAGTGAATGCTACAGTATAAATATGAAATGCATAAAGAAAAGAAATCAAAGTCTCGTTATCAAAATAACATATCTTACTTGTTTAATAATCGCAGAAAAGGTATAAATGAGGGGATTCAGTGCCGAGTTTATTGGGAGAACTACGACAACCACCCAGGCATACACCTTTGACGTGACGTCAACGCCAACGAACGTCAGAAGACCTACAACACAGCAGAAATAGCCCAACAGTCATTCAGAGACTATTCTTATTTTTAATCTTTCTGTGAAAAGTAAAAATTGTATGCATTAGCTTTTAAAATTATAGTAAACACATAGGTGATATATAACCATATATTTTCCTGTAGTGCAAGTTAATAGCAATATTCCATTACCAAATGCAAATGTGTATGGAGTTTCACTCGACTCGACATCGAGAATATGTTCCAAGTATAATCAATTGTGAAATAAAGGCATGCTCCAGTAAAAAATACTCGATGTTTTCATGGAGTTCTAAAAGTATCCAGTTATATGAAAATCAGCACTTTGAAATGTAGCCTGTGAGGATACGGGTTAGAATAGGTCCTTAGTACCCCTTGTTTCTCGTAAGAGGCGACTAAATGAGGCGGTTCTTAGGATGAAACCTCAAAACTTGATGTCCCGTGTCACAGCAGGTGTGGAACGATAAAGTTCCCTCCCTGCTTTAAAGGCGATGAGCGCCGAGCATAGATAGGCCTTAATTTTGAAGTACTTCACCAGCAACGGTGTAGTCTCCATATTAGTGAAAAATTCTTGAGCGGGACGTAAAACAATATATAATGAATCAATCACAGTGTCGTTGTGCATATATAAAACATTATTTTGAGTGGCTCATATCACATAACATACTGATTTCGACTACATTTTACTCCGTTTACCTGGTCAAGAGAAAGGGCTTCACGCCGGGTGTGACCGATCAACAGGGGATGCTTACTCCTATTAAGCACAGTGCGTTATCACTTGAAAGATAAGTAACAGTGATAAATCCTGTGAGTCCCAAATAGAATACAAAACAAGTGTTGGGCAAACACAGACCTGAAGACACCAGAAGTGGGATCAAATGCCAAGGAAGAGTTCCGGTCACACCCGCCGTGAGCTCATTGTGTTGTTCAGGTAAACAGTAATCCGTTATGAAATCAGTGTATGAAAATCGACTTGACAATAGCTATGTATCACATCAGTTACCATTTTTAAAACTCAATGACAGGTCGTACTGGCAAATTAAATCATTATAACCATCATAGACTTTGCGAAATACTGTCTTTAAACGTTACTGTTCAAAACCCCTGCAACAAGAGTGTTTGCAAGTAGCTGGTCTTGATTAAAAAAATTGATCATACACAGAACAAGCTCTTGCGCATCGAATAAATTGATATACATATAATCCAAATGCAGGTGATGAAAGAAAATTGGTACAAAAATACGGGAAATCTATAATGGAGAAGGTGAAATTGTGCAGTTATATACTTCTCCTATTGTACGTCAGCAGCCATATTCCTTTGTCACACGCGTATGGTGTTTGTATATCTCTAACAAATTCACATCGAGAATATATTGAGGATAGAATCAATCTTAAATCCAAGGTAGACTGCTGATAAATAACTTCATGTTTTCAGTGTTTAGAAAATTTTATTTATAGTTGGATATAAAAATATTAACATAAGCTCTGTAGAGCTTTTAATCGACATGTTTTCATGGAGTTTCAACAGTATCGTTTAAAGCCACCAATTCGCAAACTCTAGTGTCATAATAGTAATTTATTTGCATAAATATAACTGCTGTTGATGTTTTTCATACTACATGTTAAGCCGTTATTTACCTCTGACTTTGACTACGGACTACTTTGATCCGTTTACCTGATTAAGACAAATAACTCACCGCGGGTGTCATGGTTCAACTGGAACTGCCTACTCCTCCAATACTTTTAACCCTACTTCTTATGTTTCCAGGTGTCTACGATCTGATCGCAATTTTGTATTCTTTACAAGATTTATTCGATTAATCACTGTTTGCTATATTCATCTTTTTAAAATTTTATTTATACTTATGAGAAAAATTTGCTATATGTTCACTTTGTGTTTCCTTATATTTCTTACAATAAGTTACAATTACTTTAGATACATACCAATGGTACCTTATTGGTATCAACATACAGATCCGTTACAGCAACTGCAATAAGTAGTTTAGCCAATGATGCTTCTTTCCGATGTTGCGTAGACTGGCCTGATTGCAATCGTTTCCCAGCATTTACAAAATTGGTAAATATAACTATTTGACCTATCAATATTCCTAGGAAATTAGAAGTTGGTCGCAACAAAGACTCCATAGAATATTCCAACCAGACTTACGCTTGACAGAGAGAGGTAAAGAAATACATATTTCCAGAAAAGAATAATAGTCATGAAATAGTCATTTTCAAATAGAGGCAGCATGATAACATGAGAGCAATAGTCCATACTAATCCAGAAAGACATTTGGGAATTCTGCCATTTGTCTTTAGTTTGGAGAACGGAGACTTAATAACGTGAATCCTATCAATGGTTATCAAAAGTACAACGAGCAGAGGATTCGCTGAGAAAGAGTGGCAAACACACCAGCTAGCGTACAAATAGCACTGTTTTCTCCACACTTTCTACTGCGCAAGCCATATGCCATAAACGTTAGATTAGCTCCTGCGTTTGTAGAGATCACACCCATCAAAAAGTTCTGCATGCCTAAATTATGGAACAGTAAGTTACAAAATGAGAAAATGATTCCTCTAATTTGCAATACTGTACTATACAGTGTACCACAGAAGTTCCCAAATACTCACAAACGTAATACCAAATTTAAAAGACCAAGAAACGGTGTGTCAATCAATAAAGTCACACGATGAATTTCATTGACTGCGAGCTAAACACTGACCCTGCTTTAGCCTTAAGTTGAGCACAGCATAAAGTGAAATCGTCCACCAATAGATACTGTATACTTATAAGACCATCAAACATGCTCTCCACTACATTGAGGTTGTTGTTTTGAAGGTTAAGATAATGCAAACTAGTAAGACGAATGAAATGCTCACGTGTCAAATGATAGAGTTTATTATTTGACAAGTCGAGGTGAAAAAGCTCATTCAGTTTGGAAAAACTGTCTTTGGAAATATTAATAATACGATTCTTATTAAGTTTTAGATAAAGAAGATTAGTGAAGTCATTAAAAGAATCTGTTCTCACGAAACTGATTTGGTTGTACGAAAGATCAAGATATTGTAGGTTGTCCTCAGATTTCCTCTTGTCAATAGATATATTAATAGTTTCGAAAAGATTATCCTGAAGATATAAAATGTGCGTGAAATACAGTATTTTGCAACTTTTTAACTTGTTGTGACTAAGATCTAGAGTTATTGTTTCTAGTTTAGATTTTGGAAGCTCTGTTAAACTGCAAGAACTGAAGTTCACTACTAAATGATGAAATCGACCAATGAAATTTTGAAAACCTTTTGTCTGCGAGAAGTCTGCATGGTTTCCAGAGAGTTTAAAAGTCTCACTGGTACGGTTTGTCGAGTTCAGCGAACTGTTGTGAACATTCCACTCACATTGAACAGTTCCTTGACCAAAGATGCTGCCAACGAAGCTATTTAGTATACTTATTCGATATACCGATACATCTGAGGAAACAAAATCAGTGATCCAAATGTTTTTAAATTCACTGTTGTTGATTAAAATTTCTCTCCTTCCGTTAATGCTATCTATGTACAGATCATAACATGATTTACAGGATGTAATTTCTATCTTTCTCAGACTCGGAAACTTAGAATCAAAAATGATCCGCTCCCGTACCAAGCTGTGCAGTGTAATAGAGGTAATGAATTTCGGTATATCATGAGTGGTGGAGCAATTTAAAGACAGACCAGAACATGTACAGTGAGGGGGGCAGTAGAAGGAACAGCTGTCCGTGTAGTTTAAGGAGCATTCATCTTCAGCTGCACATGAATGCCACTGCGGTATAAAACGGCCTTCTTCATCATCATCTTCTATTTCATTTCTATTATCGTCAGGCGAGAAATTTTCACTGCATTGGGCTTTCTTGATGTCAAAAGCTGAAATAAGTAAATAAAGGATAATACGCAAACCATTCCTGTGACAAGCACTTCTTGTAATCACGGTATCAAGCGCTAATGATACAATTCCTTTTCCCTTTAGTGTTACATTTAGATCATTAAGCGTCCAATTTTTGGAGGTGATGCGACGCATAATGATACCACCACAATAACGATAACAGTCCAGACTGCCAATGATACAAAAGCTTGAATCATTACAAGCGTCGTAGTCGCAACACTTAATAATATTTTGAATCAATAATTCAAATTTAATTGCTTTGTTGACAACACCTTTTAATATCAATACATGTAAAGGCAATGCTCACGAACAGTGATCAATCTCGTAAGTCCGAATAGAATACGAAAACAAGAGTTGGGCAAACACGGACCCCAGGACAGACCAGAAGTGGGATCATTTGCTACGTTTCTTATTGTTATACCCCCGAGCACGACCTCTTGAACGCATTGGGGGTGAATGTGTCCACTCAGACGAAACGGAATCGGCTTCACAATGGAGGTAGGTCATGTGTTTGAGTCCCTCTGACTGTTCGACACTAGTGGGAGCGATTGGACTGGGCTGAAGATCATGTCACTTGGACACAAAACGATTGGGTTCAAGTCCTGTTCACCGATATGTCAAGGTATTGTTTGGACTTTACAGACAGGAGGCATCGAGTGTGGCGACGATGACGTGAATGTTACCATGATGCCAACATCAGTGAACATGGCCATTATGGTGGTGGTTCCATCATGGTCTGGGGTTGAATCAACAGGAATGGAAGAACAAATATTCGTGTCCTGGAGAGAGGAACAATGACGGGGTGCGGTACCGGAATGCGATCCTCCATGTTGACGTCAGACCCTACGCTGGTGCTGTTGGCCTGAGTTCATCTACTGGATGTTAACGCCCGTCTCATCGCTCCAGGTGGTGCTGCAGTACCTTTCAGCAGGAGACAATTGTCCGTATGGACTGGCTAGCGCGCTCGCTGGACTTGAATCCGATTGAGCATGTATGGAACTGCGCAGGTTGCCCTTTCACGCCGTAGAGCAGCAATCCACGACTTTGGCAGAGCTCGGAAACGCCCTCGTGGAAGATAACAACCTTCGAATAGGCAACATTATTGACAGCATGGCTCGACGTTGTCAAGCCGCCAATGATGCAAGGGGAGGCCATACCTGGTATTGACACTTCATCGACTAAGTGTAATGATGGACTATCCCCAAAAACTGTCTAATTCTTTTACTGGCTTGCTGTTAACTTTTTGTAATGAAATGCCTTTTGGTGTTGTTATCAGATTTCAAGCATTCCGTATTGATAAAAGTTCATGCCGTTCATGGATTTTCATTTATAACCTGAGTAAATGGGCTATGAGTGTGAGCGGTCAACAGGGGATGTTTACTCCTCATAGGCACCTGATCCCACCTCTGGTGTGTCCAGGTGTCCGTGTTTGCCCAACTCTTGTTTTTGTATTCTGTTTGGACTTACGAAATTGACCACTATTCGTTATATTTGCCTTTACTTTTAATTACATCGAACCTTTTGAACTTGCACCCATGTCAAGTTAGTGTCTATATATTAACTGTCCTGTTTTGACAACAATCATTCTTAATATAACAAAGTGCGGGTACATCTGATTATAGTACTGGCGAAATATGTTTACTAAACATGGACTGCGAATAACAGAGACACATATTTCTAATTTTGAAATAAATATTTTCTGAAAATAAAATTCGTGTTGGATTAAATTTCGTTGTTTTCTCCTAGACACAAAAATAACGGAATTTAATCCAACACTAAATTAAATGCTACATACATGTAGAGCACTAAGACACCATTCTACAGCGTATATGTGTAAATGATTATGTTCTAACGACCATAAAATTTGTGAAACGCCTACGTTAAACGAAACTGCTGAAACGTAGTGACACCAACTCATTTGTCGGTATCCTG
The DNA here is from genome assembly GCA_903981925.1 of Ostrea lurida. Classification (NCBI taxonomy): domain Eukaryota; kingdom Metazoa; phylum Mollusca; class Bivalvia; order Ostreida; family Ostreidae; genus Ostrea; species Ostrea lurida. The sequence goes on along the minus strand of CAJDSM010011857.1, from coordinate 2,769 downwards.
CTCTAAAAATATTCAGAACATGCTCTTTCATATCGATTCAATCGATAGACTTGAAACCAAATGCATGTGTGCTTTGATTAAAGAAGTGTTAAACTAGGAACTTAGAATTTAAGGAATTACTCATTCCATATAGAAGTATTGTGCCGAATAACGGCCAATGGCGCTGAATATCTCTCAGACAGCGCATGAATCTATAATATCCACAAAATCACATACCACAGTATTTCTCATCTTCGCCCATGAGACAGTCTGGTTTCAGATCACAAACTTTGCTAAGGGGAATGCACTCATCTCGTTCATCGCTGCAACTAAATTCATTCGGATCGCACATTTCTGAATAAATAAATTAAATTGATCATGATGCCTTTGTATTAAGGCATTTTCAAAACACATAGTTTCTTTATCACAAATGAAAACACGATAGCACACTCAATTGTTAGAGCACTGGACTGTCGTACCAGAAGGCCCGGTTTCAAATTCCATCATATGCATATAAAGTGTCTCCGTTACACATCCATCCATAATTAAAAATACTTATCACAAATTCCACTGTCGATTGATACATTGCTAATCATTACTAGTCCAGCTTTGCCGAGAAACAGAGCCCGAAATACAACCTTAAATGAAATGCAAACAGTACTTAAAGACATATTGCTGCAAATATATAACGGCGATATTTTCAAATTCATTGTGAGGTATTCAATGTATAACAACCCTATATTGCTGGCGGATTTTTTTGTCAGCATGGTATCAGATTGAAGGGTCCATCAAATAAAATCAATCCACCATAGGAATTTTCAAACTTTTGATGACTTCGTCATAACTTTTTCTTTGTAGAAACAAGAAATTACAATTAATCATTTACAGCACACGTTTTCACAAATTATATTTTTCTTATTTTTAAGGGTAGAAAGCTATTTAAAAACTTTCAAGTGTAAAAATGATCGCCTTCTAATCATTCTCCACTCATGTAAATATATAAATCATACGGTACTAATTTTTATGCACCAGATGCGCATTTCGACAAATTATGTCTCTTCAGTGATGCTCAAACCGAAATGTTGGAAACCCGAAACATGAAAGTAAAACTCTCTAAAAGTGATCAATGTAGTGCCAAAAGATTGGGACCAAATACTTCGAAGGATCAGAGCTATGCCTGAGGGAGATAATCCTTAATTTTGATATGAATTTCTAATTTTACCACTGCAATTAAATACATATCCGTATTTCAAGCTAGTAACATAGTACATAGCAACAGGGCTGTAGAGACCCTCGGGGACTAACAGTCCACCAGCAGTGGCCAAAGATTGGGGCCAAATACTTCGAATTTACTTCTTTGTCACCATTACTTAAAAATAGACATTTATGTTAGTTTAAATCATTCAAAATCGTTTTTTGTCCTTTCGTTATACATTGAATACCTTAACGGACAATTCATTTTAAAAGATTAATCATAAAGCACTATGACAAGGCAAATATTATGAACAGTGATCAATCTCACAAAGTCGAGTGTAGGGCAACACGGTCCTCCGACTAAAGTGAAGGCAGGATCATGTGCCATGGAGGAGTAAGCATCCTCTGCTGACCGGTCACACCTGCTGTGAGACCTTAGTCGAAACAAAATCAACGGGATTACGTCGTTAAATATAGTACAAAAATGACAATCTAAAACAAGGGGTAAGAAGCTAATCAGTAAACATATGACTTTGTGAAAATTTGTAATCACAAAAACACGGTCATTATAGCAACCGTAGAACTTGCGAAATGATGACTTTAAACGAGATTCGGTTAACATTTACAATCAGTATCTTTCAAGACACAATCATATCATATAGAAGTTACATGAGAGAACAATTACAAACCTTAAAGTTTACTCCAACAGGAAGAGTGACGGATGAACTGCTAAATTGTATCACCGGAGAATCACCATGTGTGTTCATGTACGACCAATAAAATGGTCTATAGTAGTCTCTGATGTACCCGACAGCTAACAATGGCATATATCCCCACTGATATCCTTTAACCAAGTGTTTGTAGCGAAGACAGAGGTGCTTCATTGAATATGGAATTTCCATACTCAAAGCATCATTGGCGTTGTAACCGGTAAAGTTTTTAGTAACTGCTGAACGAAGAACAAATCCATTGTCAATTTCTCTGATCTTCGCCGCAATATCAACGGGGAAACCCAAAGCTACATTTTAAAACAAAGAAATAGTATTATATTAATACACAGTTCATTGCAAGCAATCTTTCCACCATAAAAATCATTTGCATTTTCTCTTAATGTTTCACAATTATTTTCCTCATGATTCAAGAAATAATTTTGTTAATCAAACAAGAAGCGCATAGGCCACATCGCTAATCTGAACATTTTGCTACATAGAGAAATGCAGAAGTTTGGGAAGTTTGTGGCGTCGGTGGCCTAATGGTTAGGACGTCGGACTTTCGACCGAGAGGTTGTGAGTTCGAATCATGGCCGTGGCAGGGCTGACGTTGTGTCCTTGGGAAATACACTTTACACGAATTTCTTCACTCCTCCCAAGTGTAAAAGGGGTACCTG
>CAJDSM010011856.1:4549-20644 GCA_903981925.1 Ostrea lurida | reverse complement strand
AAAAAAAAATGTGTCAAATCAGATTTTGAAAGGGTTTGGTAGGGACTATATTTTGTGGCGGAGGATTGATTATCAAAAAGCATGATTTTACAGTTTTTATTTCATCCAATATACCTTCTATTTTTAAACCCTTATTTGTTATATTACAGTTTTAAGATTAATGATACAAGTAGGTGAGACTTGGAACTAGTTCAATATTGTTATTTTATTAATTTTGTTGGTTATTTTTCAACAGAATACATATTCTTTAAAAAGTCCAATTCAATTTACTCAACATTTTGTGCAAAAAATCAGTAATTTGGCCAATATTTTAAAAATTTGACCGAAATCCTCTACTTTTAAAGTTCCATTTTAAATTTTGAAGCAAGACTGAATATTACGTGAATTTTAAGAAAATTGACATCACTCCTAAAATGTATTTTTTAACTCTGAAATTGATATCATGAGTTTTCCGTATATCAAGTGCAGAAAGGTCATTATTTATTTCCATTAAAAGTATCAAATCTTTTTTTATATCTGTATTGTAAGAAGACATTATTATGTATCTATTTCATGTAATGATTGATTTGTATTCCTTATATTTTGTTCACACCAACAGACAAATAGAGTTTAAATGAATAAATATTCAGTAAATTTTAGGTGCAAAAATGTCATGTTTAAAACACTGTAGCTCGAAAGCAAGCATGCAAACCCAAATTTTTCTTTTTAATTCCCCGATTCTCTTTCAATGTAGAAATCAAAAAACACACTTCCCAAAAAATTGACATCACTTCAACCTCGCCATTATTGATTTGTGTTGTATATATTTTGTGGTCAGCAACTGCCAAATAAGCTTAAATTTAAGTGCAAAAAGGCATGTTCACAGCAAAACGTAAGTTGCATGTTCTGTATTTTCAAATGTAAATGTATTGTTTGAAATGAAGCCTAAATGATATATAATCTATAAATAAATAATCAATTAAACAATATAGATTAAAAACAAGGAATGCAATTTTCATGTTGTGAAATTAAGATGCATTATTATGCGCAAATCATTGACGTACTTATAATGTGTTATAGAAAAAAAGACCATAAATTTTGCTTGTTTTATGCAGGTTTTTCTAATTTTGATGCCTAGTTAGTGTATTTTGTGTTTTTATCACATGCAGGTGCATTGATTTTACTAACAGTTAGATGTATTGCGAAACAAAATGCTTTTTGCAGATTGTAGATTTCGAATTAATTAACAGATATGTTTGATTTGAAAATACTTTAGATTAATATCATAAGTTAGAATACTATTAGAACATATTACAAAGAACTAATAAAACTTGTCTCAGTCTATTTATAAACGATTGCAAAAATTGAAAATAGTGATAAGGTAGACTGGAAATCCATGCGTTCGGAGGAAATATTGCAGAAAAAAACGGGAAAAAATAGCTCCCCCCCAAATACAGCCCTCTCTCACAACAACAACAGAAAACAGAAACGCCGAAGGGGTGGAGGGTTCATATATTTAGGTATGCATGTGCATATACTGTATATAGGCCTAATGTGTATTCTAATCGCTTAGATATGCATGTATCCTTGTATTTCTACATGCATGATTTTGCTTCATATGCCATTCTCAAAAGACCTTTCATTACAATGATGAATCAATGGAGTTTCGATAATTGGAAATGTCTCCAGTCTGGCAATTCCTCAGTTAATAGAAAAGTTATAGAAGCCATAGTTTATTGCTTTTGAAGTTAACTAGATGACAAGTCAAGAATCATGCATATATTTGTATTACCGGAAATCTTTCTATACATGCCGGTGAGAGCGCTGCTGAGCTGGGAATATATTTTCCCGCCAGAGAGAGTTGGCGATCCTTTGCTTTACGTCTATGGTTATATTTAGTATTAAATTTATGTTAATAAAATTCAAAGTTACACAAGAGACACGGTTGATTTTCTAAACACAATTCCGTAAAAGTAATCACAGAATAAATTTTAGTTTCATTCGATTTGATTTTTAACAATCACATTTCAAAATTTCCTTACAGATGCTGCAACAGATGGTAATGATGTCCATTTAGGTTTCCATATTCCATCGCCTTTGTCTTTCACCCAATCTCCCGTGTTCAGGCTAGGCAGTGTCTGATTACATGTCACAACTTGGCTCCATACATGTCCACCTTGCTATACTGCCTCTTGATGTTCTGAAGTACAGCATCTCTGATCGGGGAATAGCATTGAAGGGCGTGGTTTTTTCCAAACAATTCAAAGCGTGCTTCATTGACCGCAAACGAAGAAGTTGCCTTGTCATACAAAATGCACACAAAGACCTCCGGTCAACTTCTGAATTGATACAGGTGTCATGCAAGGTGAGTGAATACTTCTGTAGCATCTGGAAACATATCCCGTCTGCCATGCTGGATTTTGTTTTTTTGTTTGTTTTGGGGGTTTTTGGGGCTTTTTTTTGCCTTTCCTCGAAATGCTGATACAGTATCACATCCTGTAAAGCGTGGGAAATGGCAAGGCAGAGACCGGAATCCCGAAGATGTTCCAATATTGTGTATCGGAAGCCAACGAATTCCTTGTTTCGACCATAACTTCTCCAAATTTATCTAAGCCTAGTTGTGCAAATGTCGAAACTGCTAAAACTCAACATCAGTACTCTACATGGAAGCAGCCTTACAACCATTGACTGCAGCATGCTTGGCGTGAATAAACATTCTTGTGTCAGCTTCTTCGTGGTTACAGGGGGAACAGAGTAGTGTGAACATTTGCATTGGTTAGGACATTTTCACCAAGTGTTACAAATACTTGTCTGTTGGTCTCAATGGTCACAATCAGATGACTTAAAAATCTAAAAAAAAAAAAAGTTCCGTTTGTTGTCACTGTCCTAAGAAAGCTGTTCCATGCCTTTGGTGTTTTGCTTGTTCCAACCACCTAACAACAGAAACTCTCCTTGCTCTGGTATTGCTTTGATACTATACTATGTACACATCGAAAACAATATCTACCCGATGGTACTTACTCAAACAGAAGTTTATGTGTGGTAGAATAAAACTTGTTCATAGTCATCGAATGTCTTTGATTCTCGTGGTGGTTTCAAATTCACCATTGCTGCGCCATCAATGATTAATTGTTTCATAATTTGCTGGAGCATCAACGTCGCCTCGAATACATCCATCAACTGAGACTTTACTCCGTGTGTATAAGTTCCCATCCTGTGACAATGAAGGAGGGTATTTTGATTTTCATGACTGAAAAAAAAACCTTCCATATCGCACTGTCTGATTTGGCAAAAATTGAAAAGCATAGAAAACAGATTACAATCATTTTTTAATTTTTGAAGCTTTTCTTTCGACGATCCAGGATTTGGTTTCGCTTTTCGGCAGAATAAAGAAAGTGATTTTTTTTGATTGGATATTGAAGTCAGGTTGTCCCTCATTAGTGATCCTGTCTAAGAACTCGGTATATTGCTCTGCTCCAATCTCTCTTAAAGTATCGATGGTAGCCATGTGTAAATCGACAACATCCTTTGTATCAAGCTTATAATCTGATGAATCCTCAGGAAAGGTTTCCAAACTCGTTCACTGCCTTGACAACCTTTTTTTTTACCTCTCCTAAGAAGGCTTTTTATGACGGTGTTGTATTTTCATGGTGTTCGTAAACTTTAAGGAGGTATGAAACTAATGATATTTTAATATTCATCTACCAAGCGATGATTTATGGTCCAACTACCAGCGAATGTCTCAGAGCTGATGGGTCCTCAGTCAATTCGATCGCACCATCATCTCCCATTACAAAGCGTTGTTCTGTTCTTTTCAACTTCATGTTTGAAAATACTTTAACAGTCTTACGAATCGTAAAGTTATTGTTAGCAAATACTCGCGGTATATTTGGATGGTCTGTGGAAGCGATGTCATATCCGCATATGTATTGGAAGCCATCTTGCATTAGTTACCCGATCAAGACTAAAACGTATGGATTACAATGTAAATTTGACAAAGACTACTTATATAGTTCAAAATCAAATCCAAGACAAAACAATAAGCAGAACTCCAAATTTGAATTGTGGATGGGCATTCTCTCTACCTCTGCACCAGTCTATAAGATCCTCAAATGTTACTGACACATTACCAAGTTTCCTTCATTGGATACCTCATATGCTGCACATTAAACATTCATCCATTACCATTAACTTCCGTGCGATCTGTCAACATCCGGAGGTATTATGCCCATTCCTCCTTGGTCAACTATCCAGTGTCGGCGCATCTGTCAATTCAGGTACGACTTTATGATAATAAAAGGGCAAATCATAAAGCGTTTGGGAGACTCATGATGGCTGACAATAAATCCCATGCCAATTATCTATCGGCAACGATTTCACCAGTGTGCACTGGTAGTGCGTGTAACCGCTTTCATAGAATTATGACGGAAAAAAACTGCTCATGCGCAAGCACTATTTTTTTCTGAATTATGCAAATAATTAGGACGATAAGTCGAAAAAATAATTTTTTTTTTTTTTATTTCATTTCAACATGTTTTATTTTATCATTTGCATCCGATTTAAAAAATGAAAAACCGTGGCATTTGTCTATTTTTGCGCATGCGCCGTAAATATGGACTAGAATGAATGTTTTCTTTGATAATTTGGAACATAATTTAAAAACTGTAATAGGATAATGAATTTACACCTTATTTGACGATCGTGAATCATTTAAATTTACGTTTTGTGAAATGACCGCCATCTTAAAAAAGGGGTGGCCATTTTGAAAAAAATTGAGAATATTTTGATCAGGGTTTTAAAAGTTATATTACACTTAGAGGATCTTTATACATATTTCAGACTTGTATGACGTTTGCACATTCCTCAATATTTTGAGTTAATATCTCCCACTATTTGTTGATTGCACCAGGAAGGAAGCTGACCGTAAAAGAAAAAATAGTAACGCCATAATCACAATGTTTAAGTGATTATCTGAATAGCAAAGGACGCAGAAGAGAACATACAGAAATTTTAGAATAACTAAATACCTTTAACACAGGTTTTATAGCAGATTGTATCCATTTTGCAAATAGCTCTCAACATTTTAACAGAAAGGAACTTCCACTTAGATTATTCGAATATATAGGTTGGTTTGAGGGGATACGATAAGTACAATATCGGATTTCCTTTGAAAAGTATCAGGTTTCAAAATAATGAGGATATTGCATTGGTGAGGTATTATAAATATGTTGAATTGTTTTCTTGTGCCAAACAACCTTCGTCACATGAAGTTTATCATCGTGCTGTGTTTATTGGTGATTTTGCCGGACAGAGCAATGATGGAGAAGCATCATCCAGCGATTCAGAGTATGTCGTTAATCATCCTAGCTCTTATGAATTACAATTTTCTACATTAAATTGATTTCATATGTATAAGTAAAATTTCAAAAAATGTTCTTCTAGAGTTTTTGTAAAGCTAAAGACACTTACAATAATAATAAAACTTTTGATAGCAAATTCTAATCACGATGCAAACTATATCTTATTTTTGAATTATTACAGAAAAGCTGCAACATTATCTGAAAAACACCCCGTGGTCATGGAAACTCACAGAATCCCGCATTCAGAAAGATCATCCGATTTCCTTCAATTGAATCTTCTCTCCAGCTATAAAGTAACTGGAATTATCAAGGACAAATATCCATTGAGTAAGTGAACATATTTAAATATTCAGATGCAAAAGACATATCCATGCAATAGTATATACATCTAGATGACGTATCAATTTCTTGCAATGGCTTTTTGGGAAAAATCTATAAATTTGTTCATAAGTTGTCAGGAAGCGAATAAAGATACTTACACCAGTCACAATAAATTAAAAAATTCATTTTGTTTTTAAAATTCAAAATAATTACTAAAAAGTAATAAAATGATACATTTTGTAGATGAAGTAGTTTTGAATTATATCCTTTTGTGGATCAAACACGTACACTCCAAGATTGTTTAATGCATTATCGAAAAAGTAAAATTTGTAAAATGATCTTCAGATACAGGCACATATTCTTTTGTTGTTAATATTCCGTTATCGTTCAACATATCAAAAGTTCCAGGTTAGTATATTAATGTAGTAAATGTGGTCCCAAATGAGAGAGAGAGAAGAAGAAGAGACGAGAAGAGAGAGAAGAGAGAGAGAGAGAGAGAGAGAGAGAGAGGAGAGAGAAGAGAGAAGAGAGAGAGAGAGAGAGAGAGAGAGATGCTAATATTCTAATTCTGGCAAGGTAGCTATAGAAACACGCAATAAATATAAATGAAGATAAATCCGAGTAGAGAAACTAAGTAGAGACCATTCTCTTGCAAACAGAGTTGTCGGTCCTATCTCTCCAGTTTAACACAATTCTTGTAAAAACTTTCAAGCGATCGAAAACACTTTACTTGTGAGTGTTCCTTAATTTATAACTTTTATTTTTCATCGTTAAACACAAAAAACAGTTCTCAAACTATTTTTTTTAAGATAAAAAGAGAATGGTAAGAGAACGATTTTCTGTATATTGACTTCTTCATCTTTGGCGTTTTCTAAAATTCCGGTGCTTAAATTTCAGCTTTAAATTTAGAAAGGTATCATGTAAAGGCAAAGATAACGAACAGTGATCAATCTCGTAAAGGTTCCTAAATTAATAACAAAAACAAGAGTTGGGCAATCCACGGACCCCTGACACACCAAGAGGTAGGATCAGGTGCCTAGGAAAGGAGTAAGCATTCCCTGTTGACCGGTCACACCCGCCGTGAGCCCATAGTCTTGATCAGGTAAACGGAACAGTCCGTAGTCCAAATCAAGTGTGTGAACAACGGCTTAAAACTATGGCTAGAAAACATCAAGACAGCAATTTTGACTCAATGATAGGTTCAATAATTGGGAAACTAACTTGTTATTAACGACCATAGATTTACGAAATGCTGCGTTTAAATCTGACTGTTGAAACCCCTGCCACAAACAACTTGTTTCTGTAAGTAGCTTGCCCGTCGATTTCAAAAAACTGATCAGTAACACAGAACAAGCTTTTGCGTAATCGAATAAGTTTTGAGAGAATACACACCATATTCTGCAGGTGATGATGGAATATTGCTACATAAATCATGGGAAGTTGAACGATGGAGAAACTGAAATCGTCCCGTTTGTCAATAAAGTTGAGTAGTTAAGTTTGCCGTTAATGTCAATGTTCAAATAAATACTAAGTACGAAGCAGACATGGAAGACTCTGTGGTGTCCTTTATTTCTAGTTCGTTGGGAATATACTGAATCGACATATGAATGAAAACCATTATTTTTGATAGATACAACATCGTCAATTATATCGAAATGTTTGAATTAAAGGCCACCGCTAGAGAATTTCTTCTTTGCATGTAGAAGCTTTTCATGAATGTTATTGGATATTAAAGAACAATTCTTTTTTATAATTTCGTGTTTAGTGAATAAAAAGTGACTGGAAAAAGAAAAACCCCGACGAACTGCTTTTTTATTCGCATATTTTGTAATACTACATATATTTCAAAATGTTGATGTTCGTTATAAATACAAAATCTTAACTGGGTGTAAGCTGTTATAACCAATTCTAGACTGTTCTCTACATTTTTGTTTTTCACTAGATTATGAAGTAGGGTTCCCGGTGAGTTTGATCGACCGGGTAACAAGGAATGCTTCCTCTTTAACTAAGACTACCTCTGGTAGGTCAGGGGTCTGTATTTGTCTTCTACTTAATTTGATTGCATTCTTTCTTCATTAATGGTGTTTACATCTGATTGAATTTCATGTTAAAAAGTGAGAGACTGCGCAACAAATACTAAAAGAAAGAACCAAATACAAGAAAGCAGGACGGAGTGGTCACGATATATCCTGATCTTAGAAACAAAGAAACACGTGTACTGTGACATGACAACAGAAAGGGGCGGATGGACGTGGGTTACTTGCAAAATGAAATCAAGTCTTTTCTTAATTTTCTTGATTCGGAAAATGAACCCTATTTATGCAGTCAACCCTAATGTTTAACCGTTATATGTTAGTAACCGTTATTCCAACACCTCGAACAAAAAATGCCTAAGTACAAATCACCGGGTGGCACTGCCAAGCTTCAGGTCGGGTAACCTCTGTCATTTTATTTATCATTTACTAAAATTTAAAAAAAAAATGAACGAAAACATAAAATCATTGGTAATTGTGAACTTAAACGCTTATGTTTCGTAATATGGTCTTTCTACTGAATTTAATCAAACTATTGAATAATGTGTTGACGGTAATTAAACGTTGGTGACGAGCGAAGACACTATATACCATCTTGTAAATAAAATCAGCCCTCTTTATTTACGGCTTGAAAAATGATACAATTCGGCCGTGAACAAGTTGCAAAATTGGTGACGTCGGTATTAACTGCAATGTTTTGGTTTTCTTCAAAAATAAGGAGTTATCAACACAGCAAACATATAAGGGTATGAGAAACTTGCTTAGACAATTTAAAAAAAAAATGTAGTACTTTCCAAACACGTTTCTTCATTTTATTTAACGGTGTTGGTTAATGATGTATATCGCAATGAATACGAAAATTTTTGCCCGACGGCACTGTGGGTTCCATAAGCAAATTGCTAAAGCTTTTCTTAGTTCAGAATTTTGACAACAGGATTCTTCGTTTACACTTAGTTCACGACAATGCGCTCACGGCGGATGTGGCAAGACAGGAGAATCGCACTCCTCAGAGACACCTGACTCCACCTCTGGTGTATCCAGGGATCCCGTGTTTGCTCGGCTCTTTTTGAAAATTCTGTTTCGACTAGCGAGATTGATCGCTGTTCCTTATTTTCGCCTCTGCATACTTGGCAGAAAGCATAGTAATAACCGTTTAATCACTTCGCGAAAGCCAAGTGCCGATTCGCTTATCTAATCTAACCCTTGCTGATTTAGCCCGAACTGAATTGCATCTAACGGACGATGGAGTTATCGCTCTTGACGAAACAATCGGTGAACAATTGTTTTGTTGTTTTTTAATTTAGGTGTACATACATTGTTTGCGAGCTTAATATCACCTTTATCTTTCGCGTATTAAAACTTGCCCGTTCTGATTTAAATGATTCTAACTTTGGTTTTTATGTAATGCTCAATCGGTTTGAATACAAAAAGGCGAAGTTTAACATTGTCTCCAAACGTAATCATAATCCAAAAACATATACAAAATCGAGTGTAGGGTAACACGGGACCTCCGACAACAAGCGAAGGTAGGATCCAAGTGCCAATGGAAGGAAAGTTAAGCTCCTCTGCGACCGGTCACACCCCGCCGTGAGCCCTTAGTCCAAGAAAATAAGTAACGGGATTACCCGTGTCAAAATCTAGTAAGGAAAATGGACAGTCCTAACAAAGGGTATGAACAAATCAGTCAACATATGACTTAGTGATAATTGTAATCGCAAACAAGGTCATTATAGCGACCGTTAGAATTTGCGAAAATTGATGACTTTAAACGAGATTCCGTTAATAAACCTGCAAGCATCAACTTTTTTGTAAGTAGTTGGCCTCGCTTTAAAAAAGTCCGCATACGCATAGCATGTCTTGCGGTATCGAAATCAATCTGGGAAGATATACACACCATAAGCAGGTGGATAGTGGTATATTACTACATAGAAAAGGAAAGTTGACGATTGCAAAGTCAAAGTCATCACGCTTATCAATATAATGTAGTTGTCAGTCCTGCCCTTAAGAGTCATGTTAAGTAAAATATCCAAATATGAAAGCAGATATGTCAAGATCCCTGTGGTGTCCTTTATGTCGAGTTTCTTCGGGATTATATAAATGACCATAATTGTGAAAAATGATGATTGTTAATTGATAGCACATACAATCTTATATACCTATATGTAAGGTTGAAGGAACACGGCAAAGTTTTTGTTTTTTATCCCGTTAAACAGTTTTCTGTACAATTCTGCTTCATATGAATATCAAAATAGTCTGCAATAGGGGGCACAATTAGTGCCCATAGGATGACCTACGGATTGTTGGAAGACTGGTCTCCAAAGACTACATAAATATTATCTATAAGAAACCCAAGCATGCTCTTTAATATCTACTTCAGAGTAACTTGTGTGGGCAATCAGAGTGTCTTTCTAACAAAAATGTGTCTTGTTTTTCCCCAAACGACTAGAAAATTCGTATTTTCGGTGCCGTATGAATGGCGCAATTTGATGGATGCCCTTGGGAAGTCAAAAGCACGGCTTAGAACCAGTCGACTAAAATCTGCCAAGGGTAGATTAGATAAGCGAATCGGACACTTGGCTCGTTGAAGATTGCGGTTTGATATACAGGTTATTTTGTGTAGGAGCGCTACATCTATGTGGAACTTTGAAATGTGAAGTGGGACAGAGTGGAAGCTACAGTAAATTAGGAGAATGATTACATGTGTTAAAAGCCTTTTTTAAATAAATACGTAAATTTAAGAAATTACAAAATACTAGCGAAAGAAACGTTTAAATGAATGTACAAACTGAAAATAACAAAAACAATGTATATGTGTCAGTAATATCCTGGGACATGATACCTACGACCGAAAAAAAAATACGTGGGTATAATAGGAGATCTGTGTATTTGATTATCCCCTACACGCAATATTTACTTACGTTAAAAAAGTTATGGTACACAGTCGAATGCAGTTGATGAAACCGCGTATGATAATAAGTTCAAATGAGTACATTCACTTATTTATGAATATATATTGTGTCCCAACTCCCTCAGGTAACAAATATTTCGGGCCCTTCCTATATATGAGAAATTCTCTAAAGGGAAGTAACTAGTAACGTATCTCAGCCAGCGTAATTTCTCGTGTGAAACATGTACTGCGAATGTTCTTAAACTTTAACCTCGCCACTTCAATATTGTCCCTTGCTTTCCCTCTGGACAGCAAACTTCGGGTAAATCCTAGAAAAGTTTATTATGTATCGTCGTAAACCCCTAAATTCGTCCCCGTACCCTAAATCATCCCCAGTTTTCGTGGACAGCAAGTTTCGAATTGTTTCTCTATGATGTAATTTTTTTGTCGGCCTCAAAAAAATATCCTTTAGAAATTGGTGTTAATAACAAGTAATGTAAATGAATTTATCATAAAATCACCCAAAATTCGTCTTTTCCTTTAAGTCTTTTGTCACCCATGTCCCTAATGCAATATACCCCCCCCCCCCGTCACTCTCGATCGAATGCAGCCGCCATTAGGTTTATTTTTGTGTCTGCAAGTCTGACTCGAGCACAAGAGCTTTTACAAAATAAAGGCCAAACGAGCACATTTTCTGTTTTCCAAAAGTTAATAACAAGTTGGTTTACAAACATGGGCTGCAACGGAAAATTGACATTACTTGTTATTTTGATTGATATTTTTTTAGGACCTTAGACTAACAAACTGGACATTATTGACATGTTTTAAACGTAATTTTAATTTATTTTAAAAATGAATATAATTACTAAACTATTGATACATAGAATTGAATATCTTAAATTTATGCTAATAAGTTGGGTTGTTTGAAAAATTGAATATAATGACACAGAAAAATCATGGAGTGAATATGGTGATAATATGTTATTACGTACCAATGATTAATTGCAATAATATTTAACTTGTTCGGGGAGTTTCAATAATAATAATATATTTGTTCACCAAATAATATAAAGATGTCTTTGTTATTAATAATAAAAGTAATGTTTTATCTTAATATTATGATCAATATTAAAAAATAGTCTCCTCAGGGTATCAGTAATCTGCAGAATTGCACACATAACATGGACTAATGCACATGTTAGCTATGAGAGAAATACGTCAGACAGGTACTTAAGGATCCGTGATGAAAGAAAAATTAATCAGGAGGTGGCATTACTTTATTCCTCCTTTTTAATTTGAAATACAACTGAATGTGCATACAAAAAGGCGAAGTTAACATTGTGTCAAACGTAATCAATAATCCAAAAAACATATACAAAATTCCGAGTGTAGGGCAAAACACGGACCTCCCGACAAAGCGAAAGGTAGATCAGGTGCCATGGAGGAGTAAGCATCCCTCTGCTGACCGGTCACAACTCCCGCCGTGAGCCCTTAGTCGAATAAAGTACGGGATTCCCGTAGTCAAATCTAGTAGGAAATGACAGTGCTAACAAAAGGGTATGAAACAAATCAGTCAACATATGACTTAGTGGAGTAATTTGTAATCGCAAAACAAAGGTCATTATAGCGACCGTAGAATTGCGAAATGATGACTTTAAACGAGATTCGTTTATAACCCTGCCATCAACTTTTTTTGTTAGTAAGTTTTGGCCCCCCTCCCGCTTTAAAAATGTAATATATCATAAAAACATAGTTTGTCTCAAAGTTTTATTTATTTTTTTTTCTCTTCTTCACTTATCATGCAACTTTTAAATCAACTAATCATCAAATTAGCTGACAACTTTACATAGTCAAATATAACAAATTGTAACAAACATTTGCAATTATAACCCAATAAAAGTTTGTTTCACCCGCTTTAAATGTCTTGGATTTTTGCCTTCCTCATTTAAAAATATTACAAAGAAAACAAATAAAATTGCGCTTGGCCTTTACCAAATTCCAGAAGACGAAATTAGGTATGACGTCATGTGTAAACTTTAGAAAACCTCCATTTTGAATCTGACCAGTAAGAAACTTTACAAGATACGATCTTGAAAAATATTAGTGTTACTCATGATAGGTATTTTGTTATAAAGTTCGAAAGAAAAAGGTTGTTTAAATTAATTTGCACGCGCTGACCGTTGGCTATGATTGGCAAATTGGGCTATGGGGACGAATTTATGGGGTACTCTAGGTATATTTATCGTTTTAACCAATAATCATCTGAATAACTGTGGTTTGAGAAAATATGTACCAGTAGTTGTTATGATGTAACTGAAATGACGGGTATGCATATCAAATTTATTATATCTTTTGTAGTGTTCCTATATGATTTTTAGGAGATATAGTAAGATATTATTCTCAGTTCGTGAATTAACAAGATATTCACAGAGGATGTTTTTTGACTATTCCCAGTTCGTAATGATTTCACATTCGCTTTGACAATGATTTGAATTTTTCCTTGTAATTTTGATTGGTTAGAGGTATTTACAGCATTAGCAACCCTAAAAGAGTTTCACAACACAATATATGTTTGGAAAACAGTAGGTATGAGACAGCAAAGTCCCGTCAACTACGAGATAATCCGCTGCGGTTTGTGTTGATTTTAAAGATAGTAGAAACAAAACTACATAGTTGTGAAAGTGGGTAGAACGCTCTTTGGAGACTATTTAAGTGGAAATATTTTGACAGAACCTATTAAAGAACATGGAGAAATTAACATTTAATTCGAAATCACAAGAGCAGCTTATGCGTAATGAGGACTTTTTAAAGCGAGGCCAACTACTAACCATAAAAGTTGAATGCTGCAGGTTTATTAAACGAATCTCATTTCGCAAATTCTACGGTGCTATAATGCCTTGTTTGCGATTACAAATTATCAACTAAGTCTATGTTGACTGAATTTGTTTCAATACCCTTTGTTAGACTGTCAATTTCCTAACTAGATTTGACTACGCGTATCCGTTTACTTTATTTCGACTAGGGTCCCACGGCGGGTGTGACGGGTCAGCAGAGGTGCTTACTCCTCAATGGCACCTGATCCTACCTTCGCTTTTGTCGGAGGTTCCAACTGGAGAGGGTTAAGTTGTAAATGTGTAATATGTTTGCACCAATGGGGTCAGTATTGAACCAGAAAATACTTAGTGATAGTGTCCTGCACAGTTGTTCTCAAAAGCTTAGCCTACAGCATCCTATAACTTCAGATCAAATTTCAAACTTATTGGCCAAAATACTGAATTTCTACCGATTTTTTTTTTTTGGGGGGGGGGGGGGTTAAATTATTTCGAACGTGTTTAACGATTCGTTTTTTTGTTTTTAAAAAAAATGCATTAAACAAATTGATAAATTGCAATATTTTGACTAGTTCCAAGTCTCTGCTTCTTATAGCATAAATATTCAAACTTAAATACACGTATAATTATATGCTTATAAACACAAAAGGCATATCAAATGAAAGAGATTTTGAAAAAGTCACATTACAACTTTTTAAATTTATCCAATCCTTCCGCCATTAAATATATTCCCCTCCAAACCATTTCAAAATTTGAATTGACACATTTTTCACCTGGATAGAGTTTAGTAAAAAATATATAATATGCTTGCACCAATGAGACCAACATTGTGCCAGAAAATACATAGATATATTGTATTGAAATAATCACGCATTTGTAAAGGGATGTACACATGTACAACATTGTCATAGCAACAAATTGAACATAAATATCACCGAATATTTGCCAATTTTCATTAGATCTCCCTCATGTAAAATTGTCCTTTATTGGCTCTTGGGTTGATATTTTACAAGGGCGGATCCAGAGGGGGGGGGCCTCCCCTTTCGCAAACCAAAAAAAAAAAAAATAAAAAAAGGAAAAGAAGGAAAAGAGAGAAAAAGAGAGGGGGAAAAAAACAATTGTATTCAGAATGAACTTGTAATTTGAAAAAATCTGCCTTTAAAAATCGGAACTTATTCTAGCATAATCAATATTATGGTTCGAGCCTTGTTTACATAGCGAAGAATTGTAAGTGCTGTATCTTACTTGAAACTCAACAAATGACGTTCAAATTTTTGCTGATATTAGAAATACCCTAAGTGAGCATTGTAAACATAAAAAAATGAAATCTATACATTTTCTGCTTAAAACTTGTCAATGTCCCTATCAATACGGCTGATCCAATACTAAATTATTTCCTTTTTTCAAAAGAAATATCGAATTTTATGCATGTTATAAGATCAAAATCAAGCACCGATACTTATAAACACATTTTACGGATTTACTTCACATCGTATTATTTAAAAATATCCCATAGACTAAGTGAAAATCTCTTATAATTTACGGACTTCACCTAAATGAAACAATATTAAAGGTGCAAGCAGTAACTCTGGAGCAAGCGTTTCAAAGTTCATTGGAAAAAAAATATTGATTACTTCAATGAACAGGAAAAAGTTTACAAACTTTTGTTGTTGATAACTGTATTAGAAAATCTATTCAGAGGCTTTGAATGAAGCAAAATGACATTTTCCCCCGTACAAACATTGATTTCTTTATGCTGTAGTACATGTAGATTCAAAACAACAGAAGTCTTTATTTTGATAAATTTTTCAACCTTCAACTTAATGTTGATATTTTCCCATGATTTTTCCATGATTATCGCTAAAGACTAATGCAAAATAATTATATTAGTAATAACACAATTTCACACCAAATTCAAATTTTCAGATTTTGAGTAGCATATTACTTTCATCCTTTAGTTCGATCGGTAGAGCAAGTGTGTTGTTACTCAATATGGTATTGTATCAACCTAGATATAAGAAAATAATTAACCCCTAAAAGTAACTTTTTAAAGCTCTATTACCCAAGACCTTCCTGGACCCCCACTTTTGCTTCACCCAAGACATTTAGCTTATCAAAAGACTTCTCTTTTTAACAAATCGCCCCTTTCGACAAATCCTGGATCCGCCACTGCGAACCAATATCATTTTTATATTGAATTAAGATTTGATTAAAACTAAGCATTTTCAGGTACAGATAGTCTCCAGACCAAAAAAGGGGGTTGACTTGGGTTAAAAAGTACCTTCAAAAATCAAGTGCTAGACCCTCCTTTCATAAATTCCTGGATCCGCCTATGTTTTATATTAGGTTTTTCTATACAATTCTTTTTTATTGTCTTTGGGATTACAAACTTTTACACTTTGAAGTACAGCTGATGAGAAGTTGTTCTTCAAAACACGTCACCTACGGTGTACCAGAATCTTTACTAGTATCTCAGCGGGCTAGTGTCTTGACTGCCGATGTGTAAAGAGTGTGTTCGAGTGTAGCAGGTGCTTATAAATTCATCCGAGTAATATCTACTACAACTATTTTTTCTTACCGAACACAGTAACTTTGAGAGTTTCAAGGTTCAAATTATTTGTTGCCAATATTATTTAATACAAGTCATCATTGCATTTGCTCTGGTTTAGTTTTCCTTCTTAATT
>CAJDSM010011855.1:10293-28106 GCA_903981925.1 Ostrea lurida | reverse complement strand
CATTGATGCAAAAATGTTCATTGTTGAGGTTCAGTTTGGAGATAGATGCATGGATGATGATATTCTTTTGACTGTATATTGTGTAATCTGTAATGACTGGTATGGACAATTTTTGCCCTGTAGTAGCTAGCTATTATCTAAAGGACGATACACAGTAAGTAAGTTCGGGAGACAAGATAATCATTCAAAGAACAAGCTTCCAGAGTAAACATCCCATCACCATTTGTGTAAATGTTGTTAGATCATGTAAACATGGTGGTTACTGGTTCTGAAACTCATTCCAGGAAACCTTGGTAACATCAAATCTTGCCCTTATAGGAGAGATTAACCAAGTATTTCTAAAAGTGCTGTAGATAAGCACTGCCTGCTAATTACGGGAATTAAGTTCATTTATAGTAGATAACATTGGTGTCTAAAACAAATCTAGTAGAAAGCCTAAAAACTTTATTATGCCCCCAAAGATGGGGGGGGGGGTTTACATTAATGTTTTGTCTGAATTTCAGTTTATTACTGATGAGATGATGTGACTTTCATTATTTGAATGTGGGTGGACAACATTTTTGCTACAATTATTGGGTTAAGGATGTCCATTTTATACTTGAGTTGGCAAGGTAAAGGTTGCAAAGTAACTAATGTAAGGGGCTATAGGTATAGAATCACCTAGGTAATGTCACACCTCTACACGGCACACATCATTGAACATAAATACCATCAATTGTGTGATTAGATTCAATTATTTAAAGAAATGAATGACTTTTGAACCAAATGATTATTCTAGTAATACTTTATCCATGATCAGTTAGTACCAAGTTTGTTATAAAGTGGTATAATTTTATGCTTTTGAGCAAGTTTAAACATGATTGGCTATATACATGTACTTTGTTTTAACAAAGTATGTATTTCTTCTGGAGATAAGATTGAATTGTGGTTATTTATATTAAGTATGTGATTAGGAGAGTAAACAAGGTCAGTCTGATTGAATCAGCAGGTGACTTTACCTGGCCACAGTGATATTAATCACCTTAATCTATTGTTATACCATTGGCAGATATACACTAAATCAGCTAAATATATTGGGGGGTTCATTTGTCAGTAAGGTCACTCAAATTCTCTTCAGGCATCAAGTCAGTTACTCTCATCGCTGTTCATTCTGTTGTAACGTGTGTGGAATTTTAAAAATTCAAAGGTAATTGGATTTTAGAAAATTTAATTTTTGTGAAGTAGTAAATTCAGGTGAATGACATTTCAATCAGAAGTTATAGTCTCCTTGAATTCGTGTACTTGTTTGTTTTCATATTGTTTTTTCTACCTTATTCTATTTCGTTATACTTGTTGATATTGTTTTACTGGTATCAGTCTATAGCTACTAGTGTGGGAATCGTTAACTGAGGCTTTTGCTTGTAGGAGTACATTGGTATCGAGGGAACCATAACAGATGATAGTGGTAAAATATCTGTCATTTATTATTTGCTTTTATGGGTTGTCGATATTTGACCTCAATATACATGTTCATGCTTTTTATTGATTACCTCAATTTTGTCCCAGTTTTTTGATTGCCTGCTTATTGAAAATAAGTATAGGCCTAATTATACATGGACCACAATAGATGTGATGATGCAATATCGATCGTATAAAAGAAAAAGTGGTGGATCTAATTGAGGTGGTTGTCTTGTACAACAGAAGTTTTTATGCATCTGAAAATAGCAATTAATGGCTCAATCCTCATGTCTAGTAACCAGTTCCAACCGCTTGGCATGTTCGGTGATGCAAAACATGATAATAGCCCAGTGACCCTTCATTGGTTTAGGTAAGGTTATTAGCATGCACACATATTATGAAAATCAACCATGCTTCAACACTTACTATGACAGAGAAATTCACTACTGTACTTGTGTTTATGAAAATATGTAACTGCATGTACAGTGATCTTGACATCAAATGATTGTTATCCACCTGATTAATTCAAGGCTTGTGTATCCTTACAACAAGAGCAAAAAAAAAAAGGGGGGGGGTGTAAACAAGTTGCAAATTATTTACTACTCTTTTCCTTTGTTGTTCCAAGATGCACTGAACAGTGATTTTTGTGTCAGGTGTGGATATCGGGGGAGGGAGTATGGAGTGAGGGTCCGAATCCATCACTCTGGAGCAAAACAGAAAATAAATAGGTGTATCTAATTCTTGTGCATTTTTCCCACCCATTGTACAATTGTAAAATACTCAATGTTATAGTCCCTTGTGTCAAGTTGATCCCAACAACCCTCGTGATCTTCACATATACCAAAAGTATGTGTATGTATAGTTATACTCGCTCTAACAGTAACATCGTCAACATGTACAGTATTATAAACATAGAATGTACTAAATTGTAATCAATCACAAAGTAAATTGCCAGGATTTCCATTTAAAACATTTTTAACATATAAAGACATCACCGATATGTACATACAAAATGTAGATCATTTGGTCTCTTCTGTTGTGATGTGCTTGTTTGTGGTCTACACTTGAGTCACATTTTCAAAATTTTTGATTACATCTTATAATACAACTGATTAGTGCCTTGTCCAGCCTGTCAGACTTTACCTCACCTCACAAAGTACAGGTGTGATTACAGATAGGTGTCAGGTAATTGACATTGTCATCAAGGGTAAACCTTATAGAATCTGACCATTTGTTTGTAAACATTGGTGGCATACCACATGCTGGGCTGGCATTAGGTACAAGGGAAGGGGGAATGGTGTTAACATGGGGAGAAATCTGTTCTTAAGGATTTGCAGGTAACAAACAAGAGGGGGATGGATCAAGCCTAAATAAAATGACAAAACATTGTATCGTAATAGCATTTATTGACAATATCTCGCCTTAGAGCAATAATTGTTCTTGATTAGCCATCGTATCCATTTGTCTCAAGTTACAGTCTCTTAAGCAAAAAATAAAATCAATATTGGAAACCCACAGGATCTTCCAGATGATTTCAAGATTCTAGAAGAGCGTACAGAGACTGTGTATATGTTGCAATGATGATGTCAAACATCATTGATGAGGTTACTAATACAACTAAAGTGTTTGGTTTTTTTTGTTGAATATATATGTAGGTGTCTATTGTTATTCTATTTTTAGACTAGCCAACTTTATGCTGGTTTAATGACCAAAACTGTCATTCAAGTTGTAAACGAGAAGTGCTCAGTTTTTATCAACCTTGGATAAATCTATGATACGAGATGCTTTTATGGAGACAAAAACTCTCATTCGGACCATTTTTAATTTCAGTCGTCCTCCACGGCGAAATGGACAAGTTGTGAAAGTGACAATAGTCTCATCAGCGTGGATGGATCAGAAAACGAAGATGTAAGTAAAACAACACAAGTGTGCATGTATAATTGACCTACCTTTTGGTGACCTGGTATGGCGATGCATGGTTTAGTCATGGACTAGTAATTAAAACTGATCTCTTGTCGCATTTGTATTGCGATCCGGATTTATTATATTGTGATTGATGTATGTGAGATATGTTTGCTTATGATATAAATTTGCGAATTCATTCTTAGCATAATAGAAAGTTCAACATTTTGAATGTGATCTTACAGGATGACTTGTTTAAATCACAGTGGAAATCATCAATTGCATCTGTGAAGAAACCAGGAGACAAGTCTTCTTCACAAGGTAGTGTCACTTTTTCAATCTTGACGTGTCAGTCTGTGATATTTTGAATGTTTCAATAGAAAGGGTTGTTGGATTTTAACAAAATGTGGAAAACTTGACCACTGAAAGTACTGTTTTGGAAAGTACTGTTTTGGAAACTTGACCATTGAAACTACTGTTTTGGCTCAGGTATCTATAAAAGTCACTACAGTACTGTTTATCAGTTGTTAATCATAGTCAAAACAAATGGTTTTATACATGTACATCAGGGTTTAAACTTAACTTAAATTTCCAGGAGCCACGTGGGCTCCTGATGTCATTTCTGGGGGGCCCACAATAAAACATGCTAGCCCACATCTAATGAAACATTTAATACAAGTAATAAATATCTAAATTATGAGACATGTATACATGTGAATGAATCGCATTAAGGGCAAAAAGTCCTACACTCTACATTTTGTATGCGTTTATTTCTTTATTCTGTTTGAATGAATTGAAATATTTAGAGTGGTTGAATAAAGGTTTCCATGCATCTGGTCAATTTACTGAACCTTGATACAATTTAACCAATTCTTA
Source organism: Ostrea lurida (assembly GCA_903981925.1). Taxonomy (NCBI): domain Eukaryota; kingdom Metazoa; phylum Mollusca; class Bivalvia; order Ostreida; family Ostreidae; genus Ostrea; species Ostrea lurida. The sequence goes on along the minus strand of CAJDSM010011855.1, from coordinate 23,891 downwards.
TTCAAAGAAATCACTCGCCATGTGGGCAAGTGAGACACCAAATTTAGGAGCCCACGCAAAATTTTACTAGCAAATGGCGAGTGGGCAAGTGCGAAGTTTAAACCCTGTACATGGAAGGTACATGTATATAGTGAAGACATGAATAGAAAATAAACGTGTAAACACAACTAGTGGTCAGTGATTAGGAGACATATATCTTGACCACAATACTGTCAGAATAATGAACAGGACATGTTTGTGGACACCTAGTGTTATGTCAGAACATCACAGAGAGACAGAAACGTACAAGAGAATGTAATGTTATTGATATAACTGATTGCTAGTGTGCATCTTTATTTCAGGGGCCAGCATGGATTTGGACTTTGCCGTGCTAAAAAGAGATACGCAGACTCTAACAAGTGATGCAGCAAAACATCGGATCTCAGTTAAACCCAAGTCAAGGAGAAGTTCCATGTTACAGTCAAGAAGAGCAGCAGATGTAAGTATTGCAAACAGAGATATACCGTATATACTCGCCTATAAGTCGGTTCGCCTGTAAGTCGTTGTGTTTTTTAAGATCATTTTGAAGGATTTTGCCATTGACCCGCCTATAAGTCGGTACAACTTTTTGCCAGAATCGGTTGACAATTTCAAATCAAAGTTACACTGATTTTTCTCTGTTTCAAAAAATATTTTGAAGAAATGATGCCGATATTTAACTATTCTTTCTCCAAAAATCAATATCTGTCAATTCTCTTTACTATTTACCTGTGTTCAATAATATTTTTTATATTTCTATGTCCGGACTAATTTTTCTGGATGATGATCGTGATAATTGTCGTAGTTGTTTTCAAAATTGATACCATTGGTGGTTTCGCCGACTAGAAAAATACTGATCTCCCTAGGACTCGCCTATAAGTCGGACATAGACTTTTGGACCAATTTTTTACTCCAAAAATCCGACTATATAGCGCGAGGTATTATACGCGGTAAGTAAGTCTTTTAACAGGTCATAAGAACATGTAGTTGTATTAAATCACATGAGCTATAAGCTCAAGTGAGTTTTTATTATGCCCCCAAGATCGAAGATCAGGGGCAAATTGCTTTTGTCCTGTCTGTCATTCTGTCCTTCTGTCATTCTATCTGAAACTTTAACCTTGGCTATAACTTTTAAATGGTAAGTACTAAGGCTTTGATATTTCATAGGTATGTTTCTCATGACAAGACCTTTCCGAAGGTACCAAAATTTTTGACCTCTTGACGTTGAAGTTTGACTTACTTTTCAAAAACTTTAACCTTAGTTATATAACTTTTAAATGGTAAGTACTAGGGCTTTGATATTTCACATGTATGTTCCTAATGTTAAGACCTTTCTGTCAGTATCAAAAAAATTTGATCTCCTGACCTTGAACTTTGACTTACTTTTCAAAAACTTTAACATTGACTAACTTTTGAATGGTGAGTACTAGGACTTTGATATTTCACTTGTATGTTTCTTATGACAATACCTTTGTGATGGTACCAAAACTTTTTTTACTTCCTGACCTTGATCTTGAACTTTGACCTACTTTTCAAAAACTTTAAAATTGGCCCTAACTTTTGAATGGCAAGAGATAGGGCTTTCATATTTCACATGCATTATCCTTATGGCAAGCCCCTTCCACTGGCATGTGGAATACAGGGGCATTAGTGTTTCACAAACACATCTTGTTCTGATCACGTTTGTTCCATTTGTGACCCCGGGGAACCACAAGAGAGAATATCAGTTTTATGAGGGAATACATGATTAAAAGTCTTTAAGAATTTTCTCTTTGTGAACTGATAGATTCAAATTTGTTGAAATCATTGCCATTGGGATTAGAGTACAAGAACCCATGAAAGAGTATCAATGACAAGATATGGGAATTTTCTTTATTAAAGATATCAAGAACAGTAGGATCATGATCAGTTATGTTCAAGCACAGTTAAGGTTACCAATAGAAATGTTGCCAAAAATATTGTTGACCAGTTAAAAAAACACCAATTATTAGGATGGATGGAACATTTTGGAACTTTACTGATATTGGATCAAAATATGATGAACTAAAAATATATATTCAGGATGATTACATTTTAAAAATTAGACTGATCACATGATTCGGCATCACATGGTTTTATCAAGTTTACCTACGATATGGAGGTTATCAATAAATTTCAATATTGCAAGGGCATAATGAGAATGAAATCTAACTTTTAATTTATGAATGTTTGTAACAACCACTGTAGTTTATGAAAAATGCTGTGACGTTATACAGATTTCAATTTTATAATTTTTAAAATGATATATTGGATTGCTTGTTGAAATTCTTACCAGTTAACTGCATTTTGATTTGAAATAAATAATTTATTTCAAGATTTTATCAGTATCACAACACTTTTCAAATAGCTGAATATTTCTTTGGTTCACATTAAAATACCCCACTGTGATACACTGAGGGGATGCACTTGCATTGTTATTTTGCATGTAGATTTTAACAGTCGATATATTTACATGTGTGTGATTTTTTTTTTTTTTTTTAGGCAAAAACGCTCATATTTTGAAATCATTTTAAAAACACTATATACATGTAAGGCAGGTGGCAATTTCATGAATAACTGAACTGTAGAAATGAAATCTAATGATTGAACTCTAGAAATATGCAAAGCTTTTGAACTGTAGAAATGAATTCTAATGAATGAACTCTAGAAATAAAATCTTTTATTATATGATTGAATACTTCCTAGTTCTCTGATTGGCTGATATCCAGCAAAGCAGAAGTCAATAATTCCAAATAGTTACCTCCAGGTGAATACTAGGATTTATTGACTTTTTGGATCTCTGCCAACTTGCCGTGATCGATCGATTCACCTCGAGCTCTTTACAATAAAGCAAAGAGCAATCTTTGAGGTTTTTTTAAAATCATATAATAAAATAATTATCATACTCCCCCCGCAACAAAGTTGTGGGGGGGTATACTAGAATCGGTTTGTCCGTCCGTCCGTCCGTCGTCGTCTGTTAGACGCAATGGTTTCCGGGCTCTAAAGTGTTATCCTTTCCACCTAGAGTCACCATATCATACATATGGACTACTTATGAACGAAGATGTTCCCTATCGATTTTGGGGTCAAAAGGTCAAAGTCAAGCAACCTGGACAGTGAAGTAGCAAAATGGTTTCCGGGCTCTAAAGTGTTATCCTTTCCACCTAGAGTCACCATATCATACATATGGACTACTTATGGACGAAGATGTTCCCTATTGAATTTGGGTCAAAAGTCAAGCACACTGGACATCGAAAGTAGCAATATGATTACCATGCTCTAGAGGATTATCTATGCGGTCTAGAGTTACCATATCATACATATGGACTTACTCATGGGACGAAGATTTTTCCCTATTGAATGTATGGTCAAAGGTCAACGGTCAAATGCACTGGACATGAAAGTTACCAATGTGAATTTTGGGCTGTAGAGCATTATACTTTCAGCCTAGAATCACCATGTCATACAAATGAAATGTCCAAGAGTCAAGGATGTTTCCTATTGAATTTGGGTTCAAAAGGTCAAAGGTCAAGCTCTCGGACATAAAAGTAGCGATATGATTTCTATTTCAAAATCTTGAACAGTTAACAATACCCTTCGGGAGATTGGGGTAAGCGGGGTTATCCTTAGTGAGCATTGCTCACAGTACCTCTTGTTGCTGCTTTATCAGTCAATACGATGATTTATTCATCTTCGAAGTAAAATATTCACCTCGCCCTTCCAGGCCAGTGAATATTGTACTTCTCAGGTGTCTAATTCATCGTATTGACCTCAAAATCAGCAATAATTGTATATTGTTTATCATGCAAAGCTTTTGATTTGAAAATGTGGCTACATATTCTCAACTTACCATAGATAAGTATGCATTAATACTAAATAACTTTTTGAAGTTTCTTGCTGTACATTTATCACTGTATTGGTATTCTACAGAGAACTACAGCACCACATTTGCCAAGGGTTACAGAGGAAACAACGAAACTAACTTCAGCATCAATTACCGTACAGGACAACAAAACCAGTATTCAAGTCAAAGGTAAGTATAATAATGAAAGCATTTGACGATTTGGGATACAAATTTTATATAACAAGGGAGATAACTCCTATATATTTGTTTGATAGCACCACCAAAGTCTGAGGAACACTATAAAACTGACATTACTGGAAGAGAAAGGAAGCCTTCTGTGGGACCAAATGATTCACAGAAGAATTCAGATAAAGACATTTCTAAAATCAACAATAAAGAAAAATCTCGGTCATTAGAAATTACAGCTGTAGAGAAAAACTCTGAAAAATTAACTGAGAAAAAGGGTGAAGCTGTGAAAGTGGAGGACGTAAAGAGTGTTAAACCCAGACCTAAAAGTCTCGTGGAAGTAGAACCTGTGAAAGACACAAAGCAAGAGACTAACGAGTTGTCAAAGGCATTCAAGAGAATGTCATTGAAAAAAGAGTCCGTTTCCCCAGGAGAAACACCCGTCAAGGCCGGCATTATTGATCCAGTCAAGGAGGTGAAAAAGATCAGCATTGGTAGTCCTACAGCGTCAGAGTCCAAAACAACAACTAAGACATCAGTAAAAACAGAACAAGCAACCAAGATGGTGGATAGCCAATCTACAAAATCACCCACAACAAAAGATTCACCAGGGAAGACAACCTATGTTCTGAAAAAAGAACCTTTGAGAACTGTCTCAACCTCCAAATCACCTGACTATGAAAACTTAGAAGATATAAAATTCAACAAAAATGTCGCATCACCATCTTCAGACTATGAAAATTTTCCATTAGGTGGTCATAAATCTGAGAAGTCAGAGGTATCGTCTCCTGAACCTGACTATGATAATTTACCTCCAGTGAAGTACCCCATTTCACCAACAGCAGACAAATTCTTGCCCAAGGAAGTAGACAGTTCTTCCAAGTCTAAAACTTCTACAATGCCTCAGAAATTATCTTCTCCTAGGGAGGAATACAGATTGAAGAGACAGCCTAGGAGCAGAACACTACCAGAACAGCCTATTTCAAGGGAGATCTTAGATTCTAAATCCCCAGCTGCACTTTGGAAAGTTTCAGATTCAAAGTCTATTGGTGTCAGTGAAAAATCGCCTAAAAATTCAACATCTAAAACAGATTCTTTCAAAGAAAACAATGGAAGTGCACAAAATAGGTTCTCTAGAAGTTTTAACTCCGCACTATCTGAAAAGACTACTGAAAATAAAATTGATATTGAATCCACTGCCCAAAAAGTTGAACCGAAACGTATGTCGTTAAAATCAGGTTCTAGTGTGTCAGCATCTCCTAGCTGGATGAAGTCTAAAGATGATGGAGAAACAAGGAAGCCTAGTGATCAAACTCCAAATGTGGCCAAGTCAACTTCCCAGGAAAAACCAAAGTTTGGACAATTAAAATCTGCTAGTATGAATTCGTCAAAAGACAAGGAAACGCCACAGTCCAGTAACGCAAAACCTCAGGATGTGAAGAAAGAAGCAGACGTGTCACAGAAACCTCCTCTGAAGACTAAGCCAACAGATGTTAGGTCCTCCACACTGGATAGGAAAGCTATGTTTGAGAACACGTCTAGCACACCATCTTCCACTGTTCCAAGTTGGAAAACAAACTTATCTCAAAAGAGAGGTTCTGTGAAAGACAAAGAAATTAAGATAGAGATTATAGAGAAAAAAGCAGAGAAAATGGAAGAAGTGGTAAGAATTTTAAATTATAGAGCACACGTACATTATAAGCACTCTTTTGCACTAGAAATATTTACATTTATGTGTAAGTTGAGTACGTGTACTTCATATATTGCTGCTGTTAAATATAGGTACAGCCACTTCTTGTAGAGATAAATTTGAGTTTCATTTTAAATCTAACCACAGACTTAGACAGTAATGATTGGCAAAAATTCCATTGAAAAAGTTGATCAAGTTAATATCAAATGTACACTATCTATATTTTCTTTCGTAGAAAAAACCAGCTCCTGTACAGCTGAGAGGAAAACCAGCCTGTGCTGAAGAATCAAAGGCTTCACGCAAGAGTAGCAACGTTCTGGACATGGTGAAGAACTTTCAAAATATGCAAGCTACCTAGAGGACAGTGGCTTTGTGGTTTATACACATTGTTTACACCACAACAGGTGGTAAAGTCATTACAGGGAAAATGTGCCTTCTGTGGTCAAATTGGAATTGTAAAGACAATTCCTTCAACTTTGCATTAAAAGAAAATTATAGACTTAACTTTCACATACATAAAATAGTTTGTAAGCTGTCTTACCTGAATAATGCATGTTGCATTTCAGTTTATTTTTGAAGAGTTTTGTTTTAAATTGTATGTAACATTACGGGGGGGGGGGGTTGGGTATCAAATTTTTGTGCAAATAGTTACACATAGAATCTGAAACACTTTTTCCTCAAAGCATTCCGAAGTAAATCTTGTTGATGGATTTAACTTCGATTCATATACATGTATTGTGTTTGCATTTGTTAATGAAACTTTGTTAGATTTGAGAGTGAAACAGGGAGTACTGATGTCCATTGGTTTGGTTAAGTATAGCTGTAATGCTCAGAAGCTTTGTTTTCTCATGTTACAGTAGTTAAGTTACAGTAGTTAAAGCTCAAACTACAGCATTCCCATTGTAAAAGTTTTAGTTGTAAAAAGTTTCTGTGATATTTTGTTAGGTTGTTAAAACTTCAAAGGGAAGTAATCACAATAGATACATGTAGAAGCTGTCATTATTTGCTCAGGATCACAGAATAATTCATTTTCATGATTTTTTTTATCGTTTGATTGTCAGATCAGCCAGACTGATTACTTGGGATCAACTAGATATGTATATATATACTTACGAACAAGGTTGTATGTGTACCGGAGATGTGATGACGTGGTTGTGAACAGAATTTTATTTTACGAGCCCAGCTTTCTGTGTGTTGTGCATAAGTTTAGTATCCAAAGTGCAATGTAGTGTTGTGAATTTTTTGTGATAAATTATTATCTACAATGTTTTGGAAGGCTATGTACCTAATGTTATTTACAGAACAGTTTTAATCATGGAACAAAGTCATTATGTAGGAAAAATTTTTAATTATTGTATATGAAGATATCAATATTTGTGCAATAATTGTGAACAAGCATATCTTGTCCAGCGTATTAAGTGTAACTAGAAATGATTCGTGAGATTTTGTGTATAGCATTATACGTGTATCTCTTTCAACATATAGATGCTTTATGTGTCTTATTTAAAAAAAAATAACCTGGTGCTTATATACAGAAAAATCAAATGCTTTGTAACTGTTGTGATACACTCCTAGTTTTGAGTTTTGTTGGGTTTTTTTTAGGGGGTGGGGGAGGGGGTTGACGTTGAAACAGTCAATGCTTGAGAAGAATATTGCTTATGCTGAGATGTAGATATAGAGAAACTCATTTTGCCAAAATTTGGTGGTCATCCATTCTCCTGTAGCTTTAATGTTTGTCACCCAAGGTACACTCAAGGGTCAAAAGTATTTCCGCACTGCTAATTTTCACTATATAATTCATTGAATATAAGCATTTTTTTGGAGCACTGATATCAATATTTCTACTGCCGTCATAACTATAAAAATCTCACAATATCATGCACAATGGCCTAAAGTTAAATGTTACTATCATTATTTCTCTCTGTGTTACAGTTTTTAATACTCACTGGATCATCATGTTTTATGAATTTTATTTGAACGTATACTCTTACACATTTCATAGTAATTAGCATTTTAAAAAAAATGTACTCCATCATTCAATAATCGACCCACAAAAAATATTTAAAAAAACCATTTAAAGTAACAATTGTCATGGATCTTGAGTGAATTCTGCATATTTTCTGAAAATTTCACAATGATATCATTAATTATAAAAATTTTGTGAAGTTTTTAAAATATGAAAGTTGTAATAGATATATAGTGAAAATTAGCAATGTGGAAATACTTTTGACCCTTGAGTGTAGATAAAGAATGTTCAAAATGATTTTTGCCCTATTGTGCAAAGAAAAAAATAACCAAGAGAGATGTAAGCTCTATGGAAGCATCAAAAATGGGATTTAATATTTTAAGCAAACCTTTTTAATCAGAATGTCGCAAGTATATTTCTGTGATTTTTTCATCTATCTACATGCTGTTGTGGGTGACAGCCATTGAAGGTATTATGATCTCGCATGTGTAGCTTTAAGTATTCACCAGCTAATTTAAATAAACAAGCAGGTTACTACAGTTTGTATGCCATGTGTACTATTTCGTTGTTATATGCATATTCTTTGAAAAATTAAGCAATTCACATCCCTCTTAGTCATGATAGTAGCCTATACAAGATATGTAAGCCTTCAAATACACATGTAACTGTATGTTTACATGTACATTCAATTTGTTTGTATAAGTAAAGAGCTATTACAATGATGATACGTTCTTGAGTTTGTTTTCTAATTTTGCACAATTTTGGATTATATTGTATTTGGATGAAAAACAACCATAGCTTTGTCTAGCATTGGAGAGGTAAAAACAACCATAGATTTGTCTAGCATTGAGGGAAAACAACCAATAGCTTTGTCTGCACTGGAAGAAAGCAACAACCATAAGCTTTGTCTAGCATTGGAGGGAAAACAACCATAGCTTTGTCTAGCATTGGAGAAAACACCATAGCTTTGTCTAGCATTGGAAGAAAGACAGCAGAATGCAAACAACCTCAGCAGATTTTGAGAACAGTGTAGCAGAATTTAAACATTTGTCTCAAAAGTACAGCAGAATTTCCCCCACAATTTCAGCAGAATTTAAAAGAAGTACAGCAAAGTTTAATTTTTGTTTTGATAAATAAAGCAGAAATTTATTGACAAGTTCACTGGAAAAGCTATCCAATGGTATTGTAAACGCTTGATACTTTTTGTCTGCATTTAAGTTAGGTCACTTGTCAGCTTTTTGAGATGAGTTTGGTCAGATCCATTTTATTCAAAATTATCAATTCCAGTTGAGTTTTAAGAAACATATTTAAATTATACAATATCAAAACATAAACAGGGCAATGAAAAAAGTGCATAAATTCGAATAAAAAAGATTTACTAGGTACTATATTTTGTGGTGGAAGGATAAACAGCAGAATATTCTAAAAATCTCCAGTATTATCAATTCAAAAATGTTCTGTGTTCATTATATCTCTATAGAACAGCTGGCATTCTTATTTGCTAGGAATATTTGATGCAAAATTCATTTTATGTTTTTAAGATATTTTTTATCTTATTTAAAAACAATTTCTTGAACAAATTGAGAATTATTAGAAAAGTTTGGATTAAACCAACCTAGTTTCAAAAATACTTCATTGGCTGTTCAGCTTTTCCTTAGTGTAAAAAGTTCATTTGATAATGCATGAAGCATATACTGGGCAAATTTATTATGTTGCTATTGGCATGGAATAAAATAAAAAATATCTGTCATCACTAGTGGAGCAAAGGCCATCAACAATGCCCACCATCGTCCTGGGCGATCCATTCCAGCTGTAGCCGGTCTGTCTGGCATCCGCCTCCAGGTGTTCTTGGGTCTCCCTCTTTTAGCTCACCTGAGCCGAAGGCTCAAGTGAGCTTTTTTCTGATCAAAATTTGTCTTCGTCGTGTCGTTTGTCGTTGTCATAAACTTTTCGCATTTTCAACTTCTTCTAAGAACCGCTGGGCCAAATCACACCAAACTTTGGTACACATCATCTTGGGTGAAGGGGCTTCAATTTGTTCAAATGAAGGACCAGGCCCTCATCAAGGGGAGATAATCACGAAAATGGCAAAATAGGGTGGTGTCATTTTAAAAATCTTCCAAGAAACCATGGGCCAGAGAAGCTGAAATTTATATGGAAGCTTCCTGATATAGAGGAGATTCAGTTTGTTCAATCATGACCCCCGGGGGTACGATGGGCCCCAATAGGGGATCAAAGTTTTACATATTATTATATAGGAAAAATCTTTAAAAATCTTCTTCTCAAGAACCACTGGCCAGGAAAACAATTTTATATGGAAGTTCCTGAATAGAGGAGATTTAAGTTTTGTTCAAATCATGACCCCCGGGGGTACGATGAGGCCCATAGGGATCAAAGGTTTTACATGCAGATATAAGAGAAATTCTTTAAAAATCTTTTTCACTGAACCAGAAGAGTGGATGTTTGCCTGAAAGCTTCCTGATATGGAGTAGATTTAAGTTGGTTCAGATAATTGCTCCACCCGACATAGGTTAGATTTAGTCCACAGTGGTACATTCTAATCCCAAACTACGCTCTTCTTAGTGAAGCCTGTGCTCAGATGAGCGATGTGGCCCTTGGGCCTCTTGTTTTCTTGCCCTAAGGATTCCAAGGTCAGTGCCTGGCAGGTGATGTTAGATGGTGACCCCTCAGAGTGTGTCCTATCCACTGCCATCTTCGTCTTCTAATCTCTTTTTCATATTGGCACTTGGTGTTTTTTCTCAGAGATCTGTGTTACTGATTTTATCTGGCCAGTGGATCTTCAGATTCTTCATAAGCAGGAATTTATAAAAGTTTGAATTTTCTGATGGTGGCCTTTGTAGTTCGCCATGTTTCTGCCCCATAAAACAGGACAGACACATTTGAATTGAAGAGGCGGACTTTGTGCATGACGTGTTTCTGAGGACCATGAAAGATGTTCTTGTCTTTCCAATGCGGGTTTTATATCTGTATCTATTCCTCCCTGTTGGTTGAATCACACAAGGTAGGTGAATGTTTCGACCTCTTCCAAGTTTTGTCATCCAGTTTTATTACCTCCAGTGCTGGAGGCGTTCATTTCTTGTTGTGATGGATGTGGAGGCCGACATAGGAGAACGGGGCTTTTTGCTCTGCATTTGTTGATAAATGTGCGAGAGCAGAACAAGGTCATCAGCAAAGTTGAGGTAGTTCAACTGTTTCCAGAGGGTCCATTAAATACCATTCCTTTGATCTATCTGTCGTTTTCCTCATCACCCAGTCGATGACGAGGAGGAATAGGAAATGGTACAGGAGGCATCCTTGCCTTTACCTCTGTCCTTGTGTCAAAACGATGCATCAGCTGACTTCCATGAACGACGTGGCAACCATAACCCTTCATATGACTGCTGAATCGTTCGTATAATTTTAGCTGGTATCGTAGTGTCGGAGGAATTCCAGAGGGTATCGTGGTGGAAGCTTGTCAAAATTGCTTGAGGAAATCCACCAAAGTTGAATATACAATGAGTAGTTGACACTCAAGGGATTACTCAACGGATGATGCGAAAGATGGCGATGCTTGGGTCGGGCAAGATCTGCCCTGTCTGAAGGCCCGCCTGGTTGTCTCTTAGATGAATGTTAATCGCGTCCTCTACATCCTCTCAAGTAAAATCCTGTTGATACACCTTTCCGGCACTGACAGGAGTAGATGCCTCTGTAGTTCCTCCAATTGCGAGGTATCTTTTTGGGGGCAGCTTGAATGATCTTTCAATCAAGCTGTCACTTCTCCTGGTCCAGTTTTTCTTTTAAAAGTTGTAGCAGGCATATTAATTGGTTGTAGTCCTTGAGGGTTTCTGTGGGGATTCCGTCTGGCAGATCTACCTGGCCATTTTTCAACTTTTCAATAAGCACTAATGATCTCTTGACACATTTATTCTAGGTCTATATCAGCTTCTGCTAATGTTGTGGGGTTTTTCTAGTGTGTCTATTGTGAAGCTCCTCGAAGGTTCTGCCCATCTTTCCAGTTGTTTTTTTCAGTGTTGAGATGTTTTGCCCGCGCTGTGTCTTTGACTGCCGTTATGGTTTGATGTATCATGTACTTTCCAAGAGTATCATTGGTCGTAGCATAGAACTTCTTCATGTTCCCATTGTAGGCTGTTTGTTCTGCGTAAGCTCTGGCAAAGCCGTCTCCAATGTAATTGGTTTTGTCTTTTTTTCACGCTCCTCCTCACTTCCTTGTGGAACTATAGTGTAATATATCTGCTTGGGCTCAATTTTGTGTACTCTTGTCCGGGCAGGAGTTGACAAACTTCTTTCTTGAATTTTTTCTTGCCTTGGATTTTGCTGAAGGTGTTGAAACATAGATGCCAGTCTTTGTATTTGGCTTGAATGTTTTCTGTAAAGGCATCCTTGTTCCTTGCCAAAGTAATGGGCATTCAGTGTTCTTCAGTAATCGACTCTGCGGTGCTTGAATGTTTTTTCAGGTCAATTGTCGTATGCGGCATGGTGTTTGTTGGGTTTTAATATATTCCAAATGAATACTTAACCGTTCCTGCTGGACTGCCTTCATTTCAAGAGGAACTGTAGCTTTTCACAGTCCTATCAGTTCTCTTTCAAGCTTAAGTTTTGAGTTTTCGCATCAACAGATTTTGGTCTGTTGCAGCATTTGCCTCTTCTTTTCACTGCGCACGATCCTGCAGAGCCGTCTGAACTTCTTAGAAATACAGATGTGATCAATTCTGACTTTCAGTGACGTGGTCGGGCGATATCCAAGTGGCCTTGTGTATTCTCTTGAGAGCGAAGATGCCTGCCACCAATGATTGAGGTTGTTGAATTCTACAGAGGTCCGCAAATTTTTCTCCATACTCATTCATCTCTCCAGAGCACGTTTTCGTAGCTTCTGTTGTCTGATCCAACCTTTGGTTGATGTCTCTATCATTATGTTTGCCAGGACTGCTTGTACCTTTGTAGAATGTCTTTGGATTTTCAATCGTGATCATTGGGGGTGCATAGCTATTGGGTAACAGTCAATTTGGTCCTGAAGCTAGCCATTATTATTCTCAGACCATGCGCTTTCCCAACAGTAAGTGCCTTATGTGCTGTACCCGAAAGCATGATTGCTACGCCTTCTGTGTGTGCTGCATGTTTCATCTTTATGTCCTGAATTATATTTGCGGCTGCTTTTTCCTGCCTCGTACATGGTTTTTGATATATTCCGTGTACCAATGGTGTGGTTTGAGTGTTGTCCTGGTTGACAGAAGGGATGTTGGCATTGGAAGTGTCCTTTTCGAGCTTTGGCTCCAGCAATGTCATACTTCCTGCAGGTAACAGACGGACTGGAGTTTCTTGGGTAGTTGTGTGATTGCTTCTACAGCGATTTATTTTTTTCCGGGGTGGGGTGCTTGGAACCCCACGCCAACGCTTCTTCGGAAGGGTTCTGGGTTTCTTGTTCGGGAATTTTCCTTCCCTAAATGGCTGCATTTACCCTGCTCATGAGCGCCATCTAATTCCAGATTTTCTGTTGGAGTTTACTTCCCTTACCTTTGACTTTCCCGCATGCCTATCACAAGCAATAATGTGGTGGTGCTATATTTTCCCATAAGCTGGGGGCTAGGATGCAGTACCTGGTGCATATCCACACACCAGAGGGCCACGCTATGCCCGTACATTTAGGGGGGGCCAAGTTCCTCCAAACTTGTGTCTGCTTGGGGACCGTTGAGGATATTCCGTCTGCCTTCCTCGAGGTGGACCGTCCATGTTCAAAGAAAGGCGCCAAATGACATCACGCAGGAGAAACACATCTACTGGCACTGCTGGGAAAAAGACAAGGACGGCCTAGTATCAAGTGGCGTCGTAAAACATCACAGAAAGAATTGAAACAGATT
>CAJDSM010011855.1:0-10268 GCA_903981925.1 Ostrea lurida | reverse complement strand
AAAGACAGCCATAGCTTTGTCTAGCAGTGGAAGAAAAACAACCATAGATTTGTCTAGCATTGGAGGGAAAACAACCATAGCTTTGTCTAGCATTGGAAGAAAGACAACCATAGCTTTGTCTAGCATTGGAGGGAAAACAACCATAGCTTTGTCTGCATTGGAGGGAAACAACCATAGCTTTGTCTAGCATTGGAGAAAGACAGGCAGAATGCAAACAACCTCAGCAGATTTTGAGAACAGTGTAGCAGAATTTAAACATTTGTCTCAAAAGTACAGCAGAATTTTCCCCACAATTTCAGCAGAATTTAAAAGAAGTACAGCAAAAGTTTAATTTTTGTTTTGATAAATAAAGCAGAAATTTATTGACAAGTTCACTGGAAAGCTATCCAATGGTATTGTAAACGCTTGATACTTTTTGTCTGCATTTAAGTTAGGTCACTTGTCAGCTTTTGAGATGAGTTTGGTCAGATCCATTTATATCAAAATTATCAATTCCAGTTGAGTTTTAAGAACATATTTAAATTATACAATATCAAACATACAACAGGGCAATGAAAAAAGTGCATAAATTCGAATAAAAAAGATTTACTAGGTACTATATTTTGTGGTGGAAGGATAAACAGCAGAATATTCTAAAAATCTCCAGTATTTATCAATTCAAAATGTTCTGTGTTCATTATATCTCTATAGAACAGCTGGCATTCTTATTTGCTAGGAATATTTGATGCAAAATTCATTTTATGTTTTAAGATATTTTTTAATCTTATTTAAAAACAATTTCTTGAACAAATTGAGAATTATTAGAAAAGTTTGGATTAAACCAACCTAGTTTCAAAAATACTTCATTGGCTGTTCAGCTTTTCCTTAGTGTAAAAAGTTCATTTGATAATGCATGAAGCATATACTGGGCAAATTTATTATGTTAGCTATTTGGCATGGAATAAAATAAAAAATATTGTCATCACTAGTGGAGCAAAGGCCATCAACAAATGCCCACCATCGTCCTGGGCGATCCATTCCAGCTGTAGCCGGTCTGTCTGGCATCCGCCTCCAGGTGTTCTTGGGTCTCCCTCTTTTTAGCTCACCTGAGCCGAATGGCTCAAGGTGAGCTTTTTTCGATCAAAATTTGTCTGTCGTCGTTGTTGTTTGTCGTGTCATAAACTTTTCGCATTTTCAACTTCTTCTAAGAACCGCTGGGCCAAATTCAACCAAACTTGGTACACATCATCTTGGTGAAGGGGCTTCAATTTTGTTCAAATGAAGGACCAGGCCCTCATCAAAGGGGAGTAATCACGAAAATGGCAAAAATAGGGTGGTGTCATTTAAAAATCTTCTCAAGAAACCACTGGGCCAGAAAGCTGAAATTTATATGGAAGCTTCCTGATATAGAGGAGATTCAAGTTTGTTCAAATCATGACCCCCGGGGGTACGATGGGGCCCCAATAGGGGATCAAAGTTTTAATATATTATATAGGAAAAATCTTTTAAAAATCTTCTTCTCAAGAACCACTGGCCAGGAAAACAAATTTATATGGAAGGCTTTCCTGATATAGAGGAGATTTAAGTTTGTTCAAATCATGACCCCCGGGGTACGATGAGGCCCCAATAGGGGATCAAAGGTTTACATGCAGATATATAGAGAAATTCTTTAAAAAATCTTTTTCACTGAACCAGAAGAGTGGATGTTTGCCTGAAAGCTTCCTGATATGGAGTAGATTTAAGTTGGTTCAGATAATGCCTCCACCCGACATAGGTTAGATTTAGTCCACAGTGGTACATTCTAAATCCCAAACTACTGCTCTTCTTAGTGAAGCAGCTGTGCTCAGATGAGCGATGTGGCCCTTGGGCCTCTTGTTTTCTTGCCCTAAGGATTCCAGGTCAGTGCCTGGCAGGTGATGTTAGATGGTGACCCCCTCAGAGTGTGTCCTATCCACTGCCATCTTCGTCTTCTAATCTCTTTTTCTATTGGCACTTGGGTTTTTTTCTCAGAGATCTGTGTTACTGATTTTATCTGGCCAGTGGATCTTCAGGATTCTTCATAAGCAGGAATTTATAAAAGTTTGAAATTTTCTGATGGTGGCCTTTGTAGTTCGCCATGTTTCTGCCCCATAAAACAGGACAGACAACATTTGAATTGAAGAGGCGGACTTTGGTGCATGACGTGTTTCTGAGGACCATGAAAGATGTTCTTGTCTTTCCAATGCGGGTTTTAATATCTGTATCTGTTCCTCCCTGTTGGTTGATCACACACAAGGTAGGTGAATGTTTCGACCTCTTCCAAGTTGTTGTCATCCAGTTTTATTACCTCAGTGCTGGAGGCGTTCATTTCTTGTTTGGATGGATGTGGAGGCCGACATAGGAGACGGGGCTTTTTGCTCTGCATTTGTTGATAAATGTGCGAGAGCAGAACAAGGTCATCAGCAAAGTTGAGGTAGTTCAACTGTTTCCAGAGGGTCCATTAGATACCATTCCTTTGTCTATCTGTCGTTTTCCTCATCACCCAGTCGATGACGAGGAGGAATAGGAATGGTACAGGAGGCATCCTTGCCTTACCTCTGTCCTTGTGTCAAAACGATGCATCAGCTGACTTCCATGAACGACGTGGCAAACCATACCCTCATATGACTGCTGAATCGTTCGTATAATTTTAGCTGGTATCCCGTAGTGTCGGAGGAATTGCCAGAGGGTATCGTGGTGGAAGCTGTCAAATGCCTTGAGGAAATCCACAAAGTTGATATACAATGAGTAGTTACACTCAAGGGATTACTCAACGATGATGCGAAGCATGGCGATCTGGTCGGTGCAAGATCTGCCCTGTCTGAAGCCCGCCTGGTTGTCTCTTAGATGAATGTCAATCGCGTCTCTCATCCTCTCAAGTAAAATCCTGTTGAACACCTTTTCCGGCACTGACAGGAGTGAGATGCCTCTGTAGTTCTCGCAATTGCTGCGGTATCTTTTTGGGGGCAGCTTGATGATCTTTCCAATCAGCTGGCACTTCTTCCTGGTCCCAGTTTTTCTTTTAAAAGTTGTAGCAGCATATTAATTGGTTGTAGTCCTTGAGGGTTTCTGTGGGGATTCCGTCTGGACCAGCTACCTGGCCATTTTTCAACTTTTCAATAGCACTAATGATCTCTTGACACATTTATCTCTAGGTCTATATCAGCTTCTGCTATGTTTGGGGGTTTTTCTAGTGCTGGTCTATTGTGAAGCTCCTCGAAGTGTTCTGCCCATCTTTCCAGTTGTTTTTCAGTGTCTGAGATGTTTTGCCCGCGCTTGTCTTTGACTGGCCGTTATGGTTTGATGTACATGTACTTTCCAGAGAGTATCTTGGTCGTAGCATAGAACTTCTTCATGTTCCCATTGTAGGCTGTTTGTTCTGCTTGCTCTGCAAGCCTCTCAATGTAATATGGTTTGTCTTTTTTCACGCTCCTCCTCACTTCCTTGTGGACTATAGTGTAATATCTGCTTGGGCTGCCATTTTGTGTACTCTTGTCCGGCAGGAGTTGACAACTTCTTTCTTGAATTTTCTTGCTTGGATTTGCTGGAAGGTGTTAACATAGATCCAGTCTTTGTATTTGGCTTGAATGTTTCTGTAAAGGCATCTCTTGTTCCTTGCCAAAGTTAATGGGCATCAGTGTCTTCAGTAATCGACTCTTGCGGTGCTTGGAATGTTTTTAAGTGTCAATGTGTATGCGGCATGTGTTTGTTGGGTTTTTAATATATTCAAATGATACTTAACCGTTCCTGCTGACTGCCTATCAGTTCAGAGGGAACTGATAGCTTTTCACAGCCTATCAGTTCTCTTCAACTTAAGTTTTAGTTTTCCAGTCAACAGATGTTGGTCTGTTGCAGCATTTGCTCTTCTTTTCACTCGCACGTCCTGCAGAGGCCGTCTGAACTTCTTAGAAATACAGATGTGATCAATCTGACTTTCAGTGACGTGGTCGGGCGATATCCAAGTGGCCTTGTGTATTCTCTTGAGAGCGAAGATGCTGCCACCAATGATGAGGTTGTTGAATCTACAGAGGTCCGCAAATTTTTCTCCATACTCATTCATCTCTCCAAGAGCACGTCTTCGTAGCTTCTGTTGTCTGATCCAACCTTTTGGTTGATGTCTCTATCATTATGTTTGCCCAGGACTGCTTGTAACCTGTTGTAGAACTGGTCTTTGGATTTTCAATCGTGATCATTGGTGGGTGCATAGCATTGGGTAACAGTCAATTTGGTCCTGAAGCTAGCCATTATTATTCTCAGACCATGCGCTTCCCAACCAGTAAGTGCCTTATGTGCTGTACCCGAAAGCATGATTGCTACGCCTTCTGTGTGTGCTGCATTTTCATCTTTATGTCCTGAATATATTTGCGCTGCTTTTCCTGCCTCGTACATGGTTTTGATATTCCGTGTACCAATGGTGGTGGTTGTGATGGTTGTCCTGGTTGACAGAAGGGATGTTGGCATTGAAGTTTCTTTTCAGCTTTGGCTCCAGCATGTCATACTTCCTGCAGGAACAGACGGACTGGAGTTTCTTGGGTAGTTGTTGATGCTTCTACAGCGGTTTATTTTTTTCCGGGGTGGGGGTGCTGACCCCACGCCCAACCTTCTCGGAAGGTCTGGGTTTCTTGTTCGGAATTTTCCTTCTCCTAGATGGCTGCATTTACCCTGCTCATGAGCGCCATCTATCCAGATTTTCTGTTGGAGTTTACTCCCTTAACCTTTGACTTTCCCATGCCTATCACAAGGCAATAATGTGGTGGTGCTATTTTCCCATAGCTGGGGGCTAGGATTGCAGGTACCTGGGCATATCCACACACCAGAGGGCCACGTATGCCGTACATTTAGGGGGCCAAGTCTCCTCCAAGACCTTGGGGTTCTGCTTGGGACCGTGAGGTACCTAATTTCCGTCTGCTTCCTCGAGGTGGACCGTCCATGTTCAAAGAAAGGCGCCAAATGACATCACCAGAGAAACCATCTACTGGGCACCTGCTGGGAAAAGACAAGGACGTCCTGGTATCAAGTGGCGTCGAACATCACAGAAAGAATTGAAACAGATANCAAGGACGCCCTAGTATCAAGTGGCTTCGAACATCACAGAAAGAATTGAAACAGATAGGAATCACCTGGGAAGGAATCAAAGTACTGACAAGAGATAGAGATGGTTGGAGAAGGTGTGTAGAGGCCTTATGCGCCCTTTAGCGCGAAGAGGAATAAGTAAGTAACCTCGAGGAGATTCCATATCTGGGCCACGTAGATTTAACTGTGGAGAGGCTATACCTAGCAGGGAAGACTTACGCATTCTGCTTCCTTTTCACAGCAAGCTGCTATCAAGGGGTGGAGCTAATTTTAAGCGAGAGTGACAAGCACAGACAACACACTCACTTTTCGCGTCACACAGCCATTTAAGCAGACTGTCATCACTACAATCTGCTACCATCTCGTAAAATTTGTTTGAGGTTAGAGCTAATTATATACAAAAGTACAATTTAAATGCAAAAAGGTCAACTTCATTGCGCCATTGCTCAATAAAATGCACACTGATCCCCAATTTTCTTCTTGATCTTGAGCTTTCCTATATGGGTGAATACCTAAACAGTACTTCTAAAAAAAATCTTGTATCCCTGGGGTAGAGGTTCAGACTCCAGAGCGGGATCAAACCTGGTATCTTTTTAAAATGCTATTGACTCTAAATTGAAACTACATGTATATGGATATTGATACTACACAAAACTTGATACCTTGTCAGAAAGCTTAAAAAGTATAAGAAAAATATCAAAATCCCGTATTAGACAAATACGAACAAAAGTGCGTACCATCTATATCCTGCGTATCGTAAACCAGAAGTGATCAAAGAATCTGATTACATTAGGAATATGTTTTAGCTCCAGCTGACAAAGCTAGCTTCTAACCATATTGTTTTTGTAAAAGTCATTAATACTACAACTGTATATTGTTTTTGTAAGAGTCATTACTACAACTGCCTTTTAAACAAATTTGGTATTAACTCCACAGTTTGTAATCGTACTTGTACTCCAACTGCTCTTTCAAAGGATGAAATTCTTCAAAATCATGTTTCAGTTTTAAACACATTTTAAAATAATTCAGTCAATGGGACGGACGAATATGAATCGCAGTACCTATACTGGATTCCAAAACCTCACAAAACTCTTACAAAGATACATCGCTGGATTTAGTAAATTTTCCACCGAGCCCGTCTTTACTGCTCACGAAAATATTGACAGAANTTTTATTAAATTTTCCACCGAGCCCCTGTCTTTACTGCTCACGAAAATATTGACAGAAATCCTAATAAATTTGAAGTCCTAGAACCTTTCTCATATCAACAACATCAAAACATATGACTTCTCAACACTTTACACGATCATTCCTCACGAAAAATTAAACACTAGAGTTTTTAACATTATAGAGTTACTTCTTCCATAAAAAAAAGAGGAAATATTCATATGTCCGTGATCGGTCATTCTACATATCGTATATTACCTTGTTAAACTCCACTGAGATTTTACGCACAAGATATCAAAGTAATGATGGAGTTCCTCATTGATAATATCTTTGTAGGTTTCGGTGATCAGTCTGTTGGAATTCCCGTGGGCACGATTTGTGCTCCCTTTGTTAGCTGGCCAGGCCTGGAGGTTATAAAACTTTTTTGAGCATGTTTTCATACTAAAGCTCAAACTCGGTGATCTAAATCTTTATGATACATGTACTTTGATATAACAAAGTAATATGGTGTTATGTTACATATAATTTTTTAAAGACACGTCTTGCTTTTAAACTTTTACTAACTTTTACTACTGCTTCAGGTGACGATAAGGCTGTGGGACTCTTGTTCACACACTCTTCAAACGAAACCTTTTTAAGCGAAATAAAGTAAATGTTCAACTTCGAAAAATATGATTGTAATATTCATCCACTTTAAATCATCTCTGGTGTATAGTATATTTTCTCAATTTTGTGATTAACAGAAACCACATGATCAAGGGACGCAAACTTGTTTATATCTAATGGGATTGCAATTCCTTTTCTCTCTCGTGGCTAAAACGCTTACAAGATTTATATAATTGTAATTATTTCATAGCTGACATGGTGCGATACTTGTAGGAAGCACGCCTAGCTGGGATTTATGAAAAAATCTTAAATCACACTTGGACTAGAGTATGAGATCTTGCTCAAATTTCAACAGCTCGATAATACCAAAAAACTCAAAACTAAGTATTGAGATTTTTTTTGAGAAAATCCTAAGTCTGTATCCTTTTTGAATAACAGTTTCCATGGTGCTTATTCTACATGTAGAGAGACGTGGAAATAGCAATACAAGTTATCGAAAACAGATGTGTTTGTGTATAATTTTATAGCCAAGACTGTGGTCTACACGTTCACTAACCTCCATGTAAAAAGATCGTACAAGTGTAAACGTCTGTGAATGGATTTCATAAATTTTGATAAACCACTTCACTTGTTTCTTTTGATACTACTGAGCATAAAATTCTTTTATGGCCATTTAGACTTCTGGTCGTTCGGGCAGGTGTATTTACTTTGATGGCGTAGCCAAAGAGCAATTGTTTCCTGAAAAATCAACTGGCACCCTGTTCTTCCTTGTTCCAAATCGATTTCCACCAGGGTGATCAATGTTGAGAGAATGTTAAGGGGTATCTGACGCCAGCACTTGAGGATTGCCCAGATATGGTTGATAACTCGACGGGGAAGTTTTCAGTCTACACAATGGGTGTGTGTTGTCTTACTGTTAAGTGGTAGTCCCTGTCTACACACAAATGCATTCATTTTAATCAAAGTATTATTAACCACAGAGCTTGCAGTATTTTGAAACCTTATCAAATTGCGAAATATTTCTGTTCTGCGTCAACCGCATGCCTACAGAAATTGTCGAAATACTTAATAAAAGAACCAACCAAGGAACTAAGATTTAGATTACAAGAATATTTCATTGATTTTATTCTGCATTTAAAAACATTAACCAGTCATTGCACAGACAAACGACATCAGATAACAAATCACAAATTATTAACAAGGGAAAACACTAATATATTTTTAGTGGGTTTTCAAGTAGTTTGCAGATCAAAGACATTTCTAGAAACAAACTCAAAAATATGCAACGAGTGGAATGATGACAGGCTTAATATGGAAAAGAATTTTACATGCAATCCTACTTTGTAATAATATTGATGTTCAACAAATTCTTTTATGTTTAACATACATGTAATTGTAAAGTATGGTAACCAGATGGCACAATATGCATTCATGCTTGAACAGATATAACCTTAAAAATAACAATATCATGCATACAGATAAAACGTGAGCATTTATACAATAATAAGTCAATAAATGGGGTCAAATATGGAGTTTACAATCAGTTGTGGTGCACCTCCGTCATTTGTTATTTTAAAATGTTTCAGTTAATAAAATGTTATATTAGATTGTTATCAATCATGTAAACGCTAGCCAAGTCTGTTCTGTAAGGTGGTTTGTTTGTTATCATGTGCATTGAACACCTGAACATTATCGATCTGAGGGTTTTGAAGGGATTGGTTCATGTTAAAATAATAAAAACAAACATTTTTTTTTTTTCATTTTTGAAGTTAAACGTAAAAGATTTAACTCATTTAAAAGTTGACAACCAAAATTTGGACCTTAATGTTAGGACAAGAGCAATATCTGCGTTGTGTAAACAGGACTCGAGTCTTGTTTATGTTTACAAAGAAACTAATAAAGTATTAATTTTGTAATCTAGATTCAAGATGGATGGCCATTTTTCAAAACTTTGTAAACGATAACATACCCGAATTGTTATTACACAAAAAATAATAAACTCTCTATAAGAGCTCCTTTCATAATGTATCTAACCTTAATTATTTTTGAAAAACCTTTTAAACATATTAGACAGTTGGTTTTGATTTTTTAAAAAACCCTCTACATTTTGGGGGAAATCTTGAATCAGTCCCTTTAACTGCCAGTGGGCATGTCATATACAATCTAAATGGTAATTTCTGAACTGATGTTCAAATATATGGGTACAAAAATAGCTCAAATCATTAAGTATAACAAATCTTTGGCAAAGAAAAAACGGCGAATACTATGGCGGGCGTTCTAGCTGTGTTGACGTCATTCTTGCTGGTCAATGCACAAATCACATCGGAGCAGTCCGTTTTCGTCACACTGCATGCACCGAAGCGCGCAAAATTCGTCCGTGAAATGGTTCCGGCGGAGCGACTTTTTGCTCCCATGGCAAAAGTTACAGGGAATAAATCGGTACCCACCACATTTTTCACATGAAGACTTCACATCAATTTTCTGCAAAATGAATTAGAGTCATGTTTTAATGCAACACTGATCAAGCAAATTGTATATCCTTCATTTTATAATACATTCAAATACATAGCAAATTATCAGCTGGGCGTGCTGACTATTTTTAAAGAGTAATTTTATCTATGTCGGGGCCCATATAGGTAATAGGTCTGTGTGGACCTAGAAAATATTTTACCGAAACACTTTCTTAAACATAGAAGTATGATATTTGACAAGTGTTATCTACAGATAATAATTCGTGATTATCATTGAAACGTGAAAGTGCTTGCCCCTAGGCCTTTACATGTCTGCATGGTCTATTCCTGGATACTTACAGTGAAGTTGGCAAGAATATGACGTAATTCTCCGCTCTCGTTGAGTTTCTCCAAGCTTTCAAGTGTCTGCAAGAGGAAGAATTATAAACATGCTTAGCAACAGTTCGTGGTATATCGCCCGCTTACACAAGACATAAGTAATGATTATGCGTGATGATAGAACATACAATTTCACCAGTTACAATAACTGACAAGAGAAAAGGAAATTCGGAAAGCAATACTTTTCATGACGAGTTCTCGTAATCGACGTTACCTTATTGGCATTCCTGGTTATCAAATTCGTATCTATACTATCTGGTTGAACTCATTTACACCGAATTACATGTAACAAAGCTTAAGAAAATTAAAGAAAAGCAAATCCATATTGTTTAAATTTTGACAAATTACAGCGAATTACAAAAGACCGGTAGAGTTTTCAATTGCCTGCTAGATTGATCAATAAACTTTACAATTTGGTCAGCAAAGATTCACATTTGGTCTGAATTTAGGTCACAGAGTTACTCAGGTATGACAATGAAGTGACTACCTTTTCCCCAGTGCGGGTGTGTTTATGATATTTAATTAAGGTTTGTTTCAATGTTCGTGTTTATATATTTCTATGATTCAAATTAGTCA
>CAJDSM010011854.1:1235-16698 GCA_903981925.1 Ostrea lurida | reverse complement strand
CCAAGGAAAATTTAATTTACATCCACACCCGGCCTCACTTAGATCCACCATAACTACATTCTCTTACACAGAGTTGTCGGTCCTTATCTAAGGGAGAGATAAGGACCGACAACTCTGTGTTAGAGAATGCCATAACTAGTCAAAAAATAATTGGATCCTTCTGTCCTGACAATGTTTCCAAGTCTATCCGGTTCACGATAACTTTAAGGAAATTAATTGGAAATATTTGTCCTTCAACAACAAAGTTTCAAGTCTATCCGATTAGCCATATAGAAGTTCTAAGTGTTATCCCCACCCCTGTTAGATCCACCATAATTTTAGTCCCTCCCACCAAATAGAAAAGCAAACAAAACAAAGAATAACGAGTGTGTGTCGGTTTTCACGCATAAAAATGAAATGATTTCTCTGAATAATAGTATCATATATATGCCTTGTAATAGTCGTGTATCAATTCCATTAATTGCAATTTCTTGGTTCGTTTTGTCATTTTTTTAAAGATTCAAATTCTTGTTAAATTGTTAATTCGTACGTAGATTAGAACATAGAAACATTACCTCCCTTGGACAGAACGGCATTTTAACCAATGGGAATTAAGATAATTTTCACATCATGCATTTTCTACCAATCACAAAGTTAGGAAGAGCTTAGTCCGTAGAGTGTAAATCACTTCAACTATGTATACCGTCTTCCAAGTAAGGCGGTAAAAAATGCTGTTAAATCATCGTACATTTATGAAGCAGTACGAGATATCGTACATTTCACTTGTTTGAACCAGAATTATTTCATTTTAAATAAATCACCCCGCCATTTCTATTTTCACGAATCAACTCGGTTCAGAGGTAAGTGTGCATTTTGTTACTACTCAGTGGCGTACATGTAGCTGCCATTACGCACTTATGACAAGTGCCTAGACCATAATTTTTACCAACAAAACTTAAAATGTTGAACTACCATATTTTCGGTTATTAAATGTCTATTATAAACCCTCCCCGTGATGACCCAGTTAGAATGGATCCTTAAGGATGTTGTAGGCTGAGCTTTTGAGAACAACTGCGCAGGACGCTATCACTAAGTATTTACAGGTTCAATACTGACCCTATCAGTGCAAACATATTACACATTTACAACTGAACCCTGTCCAGTTGAAAATTTTTTGTGTCAATTCAGATTTTGAAAATGTTTGGTAGGGACTATATTTTGTGGCGGAAGGATTGATTAATCAAAAAGCATGATTTTACAGTTTCTATTGCATCCACTATTGCCTTCTATTTTTATACCCCTATTCGTATATTACGTTTTTAAAATTATTGATACGAGTAGATGAGACTTAGAACTAGTTCAAAATATTGTTATTTTTTAATCTTGTTGAGGTATTTTTCCAAACAGAATACATATTCATTAAAAAGTTCAATTCAATTTACTCGAAATTCTGTGCAAAAAATCAGTATTTTCGCCAATATTTTAAAAATTTGACCGACATCCTCCTTTTTTTTTAAATTCCATATTAAATTTTGAGACAAGACTCTGAATATTACGTGAATTTTAAGAAATTGACATCACTCCTAAAATGTATTTTTTAACTCGGAAATTCGACATCATGAGTTTTTCCGTATATCAAGTGCAGAAAGGTCATTATTTATTAATTTTCCATTACAAGTATTAATTTGTTTTTTTATATCTGTATTGTAAGAAGACATTATTATTTTCTATTCAAGCAATGATTGATATGCATTCTTTATGGTTTGTTTACACCCACAGACGAATGGAGTTAAAATGAATTAATCTTGAGTAAATTTTAAGTGCAAAAGGTCATATTTAAAACACTGTTGCTCGAAAATAAGCATGAAAACCCAAATTTTTCTTTTTGATTTCCCGATTCTCTTTCAATGTAGAAATCAAAAATACACTTCCCAAAAAATTGACATCACTTCAAACCTCACCCTAGAACCTCTTTAATACCCTTGCTTGTCGTATGAGGCGATTAAATTGGGCGGTCCTTTGGATGAGAACGCAAAAACTGAGGTCCCGTGTCACAGCAGGTGAGGCACGATATAGACCTCTCCCCGCTCAAAGGCCATGAGCGCCTATTAATTGATTATTTACTGTGTTAGGTCCCACTCGAGAATATTTCATCCATATGGAGACGTCACCATTGCCGGTAAAGGGCAGCAAAATTTAGGCCTATGCTCGGCTCTCAGGGCCTTTGAGCAGGGAGGAATCTTTTTCGTGCCACACCTGCTGCGACACGGGGCCTCGGTTTTTCCGGTCTCATCCGAAGGACTGCCCTCAATTAGTCGCCTCTAACGAGACACAAGGGGGGGGGGGGGAGTCCTTCACCGCCAATGGTCACGTCTCCATATGCGTGAAATATTCTCAAGAGGGACATCGTAAAACAATCTACAATCAATCAATTTTAAACCCAACCGTGGTTCGATGTCAACATGTTTCCTTTAGATTTATATGTAAACTTTTTCTCAATCCATCTCTCTGACTCAAGAAACTTGGACTTCCAAAACAATCTGGAAATCATTCACGACATGCAAACAACTCCCACCCTCGCAAACTCCCTCCGTTCCATGACACTCCTAGAAAAACAGTTTAGCATCCCGCACCTGCATCTCCTATTATCTTTTCTCTCTTTCAGGACTCTAATCGACAATATTCGCTTGAATAAAGGTCTGATATATCAATCGAAACCTTTTTCTGAATTATGGCATTCAATATCGAAATACCCAATACCCCCCCCCCCCAAACAATCATCGCAATTAAAATTTGGTTTTTTTATTAATGCCTTTCCACCAGGGGAGGCAGGCTTGCATTTTTTTCTGGAAAGCAAAATGCATTATTTGTTTGCATATTTTTTTTCGTCATTTATTTTTATATCGCTGGAAAAAAAATATCATAAAAACTTCAAGATACGCTGAATTTGTTTTCTGTATCTTTGATACAAAGGGTAGCAAAAAGTCTGGACTTTGTCATGTCCGAAATTAAATGTCATACTGTTCATAAATGTATCAAAATTATATATTTACCGTTGTTCATCAAGTTTTATCATTTATAGTCAATTCCATTCTCAAACGTTTTACCATAGTAAATCACTGCATCTAGGTTTTTAGCATAGCTACAAAACCTGTATCATTTCATATCAGCCCTTGGACCCATTATCATCAAACCTCGGGATGATATGATCCCAATCAGGCCGATAGGATAAGGATTCTCTCTATGTCTATTCTATGACATTTTATGAATTGCACTATAGAGACAACGAATCCTACCAAATTTCCGCCAGAGGTCGTTCCGCACGCAAAACTAAGACACAGGGCATTATGGGTAGGATGCGAACCCTACCTCTGGTATGTTCAGGTGTCGGTGTTTGTTTAGCATTAAGAGTTCCTTATAGGAGATATGTTCAGGTGTCCGTGTTTGTCCAGAATTACATGTAAGAGTTCCTTATAGAAGTTTATGAGATGGTGTGTGTCCAAAATTAAGAGTTCCTTATAGGAGTTACGAGATATTTTCAGGTGTCCGTGTTTGTCCAGAATTACATGTAAGAGTTCCTTATAGGAGTTTATGAGATGGTGTGTGTCCAGCATTAAGAGTTCCTTATAGGAGGTATGAGACTTTGTAATCGCAAACAAGGTCATTATAGTGACTGTAGAATTTGCGAAATACGCATATAGCATGCTCATGCGTATTGAATCAACTGGGAGATATACACACCATAAGCAGGTGATAGTGGTATATTACTACATATATGTAGAAATGTCGACTTTCCCTTTCTATGTAGTAATATACCACTATCACCTGCTTATGGTGTGTATATCTCCCAGTTGATTCAATACGCATGAGCATGCTATATGCGTATGAAGATTTTTTAAAGTGAGGCCAACTACTGACAAAAAAAGTTGATTTTGCAAGATTATAACGAATTTCGTTTAAGTCATCATTTCGCAAATTCTACAGTCACTATAATGACCTTGTTTTGCGATTACAAAGTATCACTAAGTCATATGTTGATTGATTTGTTTCATACCCTTTGTTAGACTGTCATTTTCCTATACTACTAGATTTGGCTGCGGGTGGTCGCGTTTACATTGTTTCGACTGCGGGCTCGCGGCGGGTGTGACCGGTCAGCAGAGGATGCTTACTCCTCCATGGCATCTGATCTTGCCTTCGCTTTTGTCGGAGGTCCGTGTTGCCCTACACTCGATTTTGTATGTGTTTTTTTGGATTGTGATTACGTTTGACACGATGTTAACTTCGCCTATTTGTATTCCCTAGTTTGTATTATACATAATTTACTGTTTCTACTATGTAATAAGTAACTATTTTCATCATATAACTAATCTATGATGATTTTTCTGTTTCTACCACGTTATCAAACACTTATATTACACTTTACTATTTCTACCATCAGATATATCCGAGGATCTTGAATGAGTGCTTATGACATATGAAATTCGTTACCAGATTTAAAATATTTCCCGACCTTGGTTCGGGAAATATTTTAAATTCATCTCAGGTAACCAATTTCATTTGCCACAACCACGAGATTAAGATTCAATTTATCACACAACTATCAATAAACGCATATTTTGATTTACTGATTGTTTGACGTCGTCAATTCGATTGTGACGTCACGGTTTGAAGACGCTTGAAATTTCTGTTACACTTACTTTCACTTCATAAAAGACAAAATCCTCTTGGAACAACCTCAGTGACAAAACAATGTCTTTTACCGTCCATGTTAACAGTTTCATAGGGTGGTATGCTGTTTTCTCTACGTGGCGCATGATTGATTGACCTATCTAACTTGCATTTTTATGTGTGATAAATCATTATTTCTACCATATGACATTTTACTGCTTCTTTCAAAATTCTATCAGGACATGAACTATAACTAAGAACGTGTTTAAATTGATAAAAAAGTGGGTTGAATGTTTATGTCACGGGCTGAGAGCAGGAATCGATGTCATTGTGTTTTATGTGGATTTGAAGGTTTGTCTCTCCATTAAATAGACTGCGGCAGATAAACCAATATTTCCTTTCCGTTCAGGCTGTACTAAGACTTCAGAGCGAGGTTTTGAAATCCCCAGCTTGAAAAGAATGAAATATTAGGTCAATTCTCATGTTTTTCTCCGTAGTGTATAATTTTCACGGTACGGAATGGGGACGGACTTTTTGTGTTATTTTTCACGTTTCCAGACTAAGCGTGCTCAGCAACGGACTAAAAATAACAAAATGAACGCGGGGGAAAGAAATAAGTCGTTAGTCTTTTTCAAACAATTTTCACTGAATAGCGTAATATCCCATGGGATATTATATATGACAACATTAATCAAATTTAGCCCACATTCTTCACAAAATCACGCAAACTTGAAAATAGTTCGCTGCCATCATTTTTGCGAGGTGACGAAGTCAGCTTGCTATGTCAGCGTCTAGTAAAAAATGTCGGACAGCCGATTTACCACGATTTTCATTTTACTCTCACAACTCAACTTCCTGTGGAAAATGAAAATAACTACTTTATATTGCGATCTGATACAAGATTTGCCCCGATTTCTGATTTGTTCACTTTTATTCATGAGATTTAAAAATAAGAGTTCATTGGGAAGTGCAGTGGTTTCGTCCGGAAACGGATGATTTCTATCATGGAGGGAAAACCTCAGTTTATCAGCATTGCTTTGCGACCAATTTTATACAACAATGATAACCTGTTACATAATCTATGCAATGTAGGTATTCATTCCGATAGCTAGTTGTCCCAGATCCCTTCGGAACACTGAGAATGTCTGGCGCACTCGACATTGACCTCAGATGTAATACGGAGGCCGCCATGAGTGGATTTGGTGCATTACAGACTATGACGTCAGAGTCTATTGCATAACGTTACGTTACGTACGTCACAGTTAGCAATGCATCAACTGTTGTTGTTGGGGTTTTTTTGTGTAAAATATAAACCCCAAAAAACAGGCCCACATGATATCCCATATATGGGGAGTCTCATATTTGCATTTTTAAGTCTCAACTAGGTTGTGTTCAATGTTATCATCTTTCAAAATATGCATGATTCCTATTCAAATACAAGACGATTATCATTTCAATCTCACAAATGGTGTTGTTAACCGTTCAAAAATTTTAAAAGAAAACCAAACACACTTTAATGCAGTGAGCTTGACCTTTTGACCCAAATTCAATAGAGATCATCTTTGACCCATGGGTAGTTTGTATACATGTTGATATGATGACTCGATGTGGAAAGTACACGCTGAAAGCCCAGAAACCATATTGTTACTTTGATGTCCAGTGCACTTGACCTTTGACCTTTTGACCCAGATTTGATAAAAGAACACTTCGTTTCAAAGGGTAGTCTATTTGCATGATATGGTGATTCTACGTGAAAAGGATAATGCTCTAGAACCCGGAAACCATATTGCTACTTTGTTGTTTAGTGTGTTTGACCTTTTGACCCCAAATTCGATAAGGAACACCTTCATCCCATGGATAGATCATATGCATGATATGGCAACTCTAGGTAGAAAGGCTAACGATTTAATGCCTGGAAAACATTCTGTTTACAGACAGAAAGACAGACATTCAGATTCCAGTATCCCCCCTCCCAAACTTGTTGCAAGGGGGGGGGGGGGTATAATTAAGATAACAGGCTCCATGTTCATTCCAAATGTTCATTTAGTTTTAAAATTAATACGACTAGCATTAATGGAGATGTTTTTCAAATGTTTATATATAAACACTAAGTACCAAGTTTGGCCCCGCCCTGGGGTCAGAACATCTACCCTGGGGATCACCAGATTTACAATTTTGGTAGAGGCCTTCTTGCTCTACATGACGAAGCATTTAGTTTCTCTCAGACATGTGTGGTCGTAAAGAAGATTTTTGAAAATTGATCACTTTTTGCCCCCTCCCCCAGGCCCCAGAGGTGCAAAAGACCTGAAATTTACAATTTATGTGCCCTTTGTCCCAAAGATGCTTCATACTAAATTTGAAAAGAATTGGACTGGTAGTTCTCAAGGAGAAGTTGAAAATGTTCAGTTGTTATCACATTTCATCAATGACCATTTTGGCCACACCCTAATACCAATACCCCTACCCCTAGGGTCACGAAATTTACAATTATGATAGAAAACTCCCTGCTCATTCCAAACATCCATTTAGTTTTTTGGGTTTTTTTGTTTTTGTTTTGTTTTGGTTTTTTTTTTGCTATCAAAGCATTAAAGAAGATGTTTTTCAAATGTTTTACACATATACACTATGTACCAAGTTGTCCCCCCCTGGGTCAGAACCCACCCCGGGGATCACCAATTTACAATTTTGGTAGAGGCCTTCCTGCTCTACATCACTATGCATTTAGTTTCTCTCCAGGCATAAAGAAGAATTTTTGAAAATTGGTCACTTTTGGCATTTTGCCCAGGCCCCAGGGTGCAAGAGACCTGAAATTTACAATTTATGTGCCCTTGTCCCAAAGATGCTCATACCAAATTTGAAAGAATTGGACTGGTAGTTATCAAGAAGAAGTTAAAAATGTTCAATTGTTAACGCGCGACAACGGACGAAAAAACCAATTGCAATAGGTCACCTGAGTAAACTCAGGTGACCTAAAAAATTAAACTGCGATGAAATGATAACTGAAGTGAAGAGGAAACGTCTTATTCAAATAACTCTTACGATGTGAATAGTATAAACAATATGATCTCTTAAAAAGAAGTGGACTATATGGAGTATTGACACTTTGTTACCCGGTCGAGATTATTACGCCGACCGATTCACAAAATGCATCAAATCCACTCATGGCGGCCTCCGTATTACATCCGAGATCTATGTCGAGTGCGCGAGACATTGCAAGGAGTTCCGAGTGCAGACTGATTTCAATACCCCCGGATGTGTGACCCGAACGCTGATTACCCAAGATAAAGCAGAGGTATAAATGTCTAGGTGAAAGAAATATCAAAGCTTTAATTAATTGTTGGGATGAGAATTTATTTCACGAAATCGAGTAAGAAATGAGCAAATTTCCATGGTAGGAGTGTGTTTAAAATGAGCTATGTAATTCACTGCAGATTTTTGTGTGTTTTAAAGATGTGTAAATTATACGACCTACATGTATAAACGCCACGGGGACCTTATGTAAATTTTGTCGTTTTTTATTACCACTTAGCTTGAGATGAACTTTCAAATGTTGGTGGTCATATGTCTAAAACCAATAAAATTAATTAGTGAGAGGGCCAAAGGTTAGCATTGAGGTTTATTTGACTTTTCCTAATTTGAAGAACCGGGGGCGGATCTGCAGGAAGTGTTGTACCAAAAGTGTGAATTTCGCAACGTAAGGGTTCTGATTGGATCCTGGGCGGATCCAAAATACTCATATGATGATGATGTCGAAAATGTGTAGCAAATTCACTTGTTTCTGTTGCTCGTAAAAATCACTTGGCGGGGATATTGTGCCTAGAAGTCGATGACATTCAATCGTTAATATCTTCATCTATATGATTTGTTTACTTTGAATTAAGGTGATCAATATTGAATATCTATACGGGTGGTATGATTGATAGCTTTTAAAACATGAGTCCTTTCCTTTCTCTTGTTTCTACCTTAAATCCATGGATTGCAGATCAATCAGTTGAAAGAATTTGGTGCAATTTTTACATGCAAGGGCAGTTCGTCAGCTATATAAACAGTGGAATAAAGCTTCATACTAATCCAAATTGTAACTGAATGACAGTATGTAGATTTTCAAATATAGATTTTGATCAATACCCTGTTGTTTATCGTTTTTTTATTTTCAAAGCACAAATTATTCCTTTGCAGCATTAGTTAATTTTGATTTTATAGGATTTGCCGTATTTGCAATATTTTAACCCTTTTCCTGTAGACAACTACATCAAATATTATCAGTTTTTAAGACATTTAGAATGAAACATAATAGATATACAGTATATCCCACTAGTTTATCTTTTGGCATATAGTGTTGTTCGTCGCCTCGTTTCAGAACTTTAAGTACTTTGATTTATTCTAGTAATACATCGATTCTTATTCACCAACTGTATTTTCGTTGTTACAAAATGTAAACTATAACTTACTTAGCAATCGACTGAAACATCAAATCATACATGTCTTTAGGGGGGGGGGTGACTTCTCCTAAACCTTTGAAAACGGACTTTTTGTGCCCTTTATGATATTAATCATATACGGTACCAATTTTGATGCACCAGATAAGCATTTCGACAAATCATGTAATTGGTTCCAACGATTAGGTTATATCTGCACCGGAATTATCTTGGTCATTGGTATCATAATGAAGAGAATTGAAAGAAAACTCTGGCTGAAGGGCCAAAGAGAAGAAAAATTCCGATCATAATAGTACATTAGGTAAGACACATGGTAATATTTGTTTGTTCACAAATACTTATTAGGGTCTTTATAATGATGATAAATATTATATGAAATGTGTGGTACGTAATTATATGGGTGATATAAATCCTGTAAAGATGTATGTGTCTGAAATTTGTAACAGTTGATTTTTATAAATGTTAGTTTTTGGTATGCCATGTGAACAATGTAAAGGCAAAGATAACGAACAGTGATCGATCTCGTAAGTCTGAAATACATGTAGAATACAAAAATAAGAGTTGAGCAAACACATACCCCTGGACACACCAGAAGTGGGATCAGGAGCCTAGGAAGAGTAAGCATCCCCTGTCGACTGGTCACACCCGCCGTGAGCCCTTTGTCTTGATCAGGTAAACGGAATAGAACGGCTTAACAATTGCTATGAAACACGTCTTGCTCAGTATTTGACCTCATTGCATCAATACATATGAAGTAAGATTTCGTGTTTACATTTACGATTTACATGTATGATATGGGACATTTAATTTGTGGTTTTGTCCTATGTTTAGCTCACCTAGCTTTCATCTACAAACGCAGCAAAGTCCAGTCC
The DNA here is from genome assembly GCA_903981925.1 of Ostrea lurida. NCBI lineage: Eukaryota > Metazoa > Mollusca > Bivalvia > Ostreida > Ostreidae > Ostrea > Ostrea lurida. The sequence continues at coordinate 6,740 of CAJDSM010011854.1, read as the reverse complement.
AGGCTTCGCTCCATGCAGGATTCCTAGCTCAGTGCCAAGGTTGACAAAATCCAAGGATACGCCGACTCACACGACTCGAAGAAATTCTACGATGCCCTGAAAGCAGTCTATGGACCACAAACCACAGGATCCTCCCCCCTACTCAGCGCGGATGGTAAAACCCTGCTAACAGACAAGGAGATCCTTGAGATATGGGCTGAATACTTCGATAGCGTACTCAATCGCCCAGCAACGATCAATGATGAAGCAATTGCACGCCTTCCACAGGTGGCATTAAATCAAGAACTCGACAACCCTTCCTCTAAAGAAGAAGTCAGCAAAGTCACCAAGCAGATGGCCAGTGGGAAAGCTCCCGGCCCCGACGCCATCCCTGCTGAGATCTACAAGACAGGCGGCGAACCCATCTGTAGTCAACTGACAAGTCTTTATTAGGTCATGTGGAGAGCAACTACAGCAAGAGTTCAGAGATGCCATGATTGTTCACATTTAAAAGCGCAAAGGGAATCGCCAGTCCTGTGACAATCACCGAGGAATATATCTCCTATCAATAGCAGGCAAAATCCTTGCCCGTGTTCTGCTTAATCGCTTGCTGAGGCATCTTGAGCAAGGTCTCCTCCCTGAAAGTCAATGTGGCTTCCGCGCAGGTCGAGGAACTAGGGACATGATTTTCGCCGCCCACCAGCTACAGGAAAAGTGCATGGAACAACATTGTGATCTCTACACAACCTTCGTAGACCAAGGCATTTGATACAGTCAGTCGTGATGGACTCTGGAAAAATATGGCTGTCTTAGTAGGTTCATTGCTTTAGTCCGCCAGTTCCGTGATGGCACGAGTCCTTGGTGATGGTGAACCTTCCAAAGCCTTTCCGGTGACAAACTGGGTCAAACAGGGATGTGTCCTTGCCCCAACACTCTTCAGCATGATGTTTTCAGCAATGCTGTCCGACGCCTTCAGAGACAATGAACCTGGCATCAACATCAAATTCAGGATAGATGGATTCCAAAACTCTTACTAGCAAAGGTACAGTGCTGGATCCAGTACATGTTCTACCAAGCCTTCATCTCCTCACGAGTATAGAATGCAACAACATATGCCAGAAGTGGTGTAAATCGAATGTGGATTCTAAGAAATTAAAAATAAACCTCTGGTAAATTTGAAATCACCGAACTTTTCTCAATTCAACATCAAAACGTATGATTGTTCCTCACGATGAATTAAAGACTAGATTTATTTTACATCATACACACAGTTGCTTTTTCAGCAAACTTGAAAAAAAGAAATGTTCATATCTTGTGATCAGTCATTCTAAAAATTACTTTGTTAAATTCCACCCAGATTCTACGCACACAGACCTTCAACTCGACATTAAAATATATTGACGATGTTTTATCTATCAATATTCATTTTCATGTCGATTTGATATATCCCAGTGAACTTGAAATATATTTCCATGCCTGCTTCTTATAAATATTTTAGTATAAACATTATCAGCAAATTAACTACTTAAATTTATGACTAACCGAACGATTTCTGCTTCTCCATCGTCAACTTTCCATATTTATGTAGCAACATTTCACCATCACCTGCATATGGCGTTTTATCTCCCTCAACCGATTCAATACACAAGAGCTTGCAATTCGTATGAAACGTTGTTTTTTTTTTAAATCTACACAGGTTACCGACAAACCAGTTGATGTTGCAGGGGTTTCAAAAGGTCACGTTTAATGTCAACATTTCGCATTTATGGTCGTTATAACGATCTAATTTGTTGATACAACCTGCCTTTAGGTCAAATGCTGTCTGTCGTTTTTCATACCGATTGTTAGTTTACCTGATCAAAAATGAGCTAACAGGGGAAGCTTACTCCTCCTAGGCTCTAACGTGGGAAGCTTACGTTCCTCCTAGGCACCTCGGGGTCCCACCTTGGGTGTATGTTTCTAAGGTCCGCGTTGCCTTTAGTATCTTACTTTGTATTCGGTTTAAGACTTTGTGAGATTTGATCACCGGTTACGTTATCTTCTCTCCTTTTCGTCATAGACAAAAATTAAAATTTGGATACCGTACTAATCGGGAATTAATGCAGACAACGTATAAGAGAAGTGGGGTACATCAAAGGTATATTCTCAAAATTACCACCAAAACAGACTTTTAGGAAATTTGAAATCAAAATGTTTCGAAAATCTTGAGCGTCAAAACAAATGACGTTTAAACACTACCCTAGCATCTCTCATGTTAAATAAAAGACCACTTTTTTGCCATAGATAGCGGCTCTAGAAAATGGAAATCAGAAATACTATCTTGTGATAAGTTACAAAGCATTGAATTTGTTAAACATCACTCTGATTAGGGCCCCGCATGATAGTAATCACATTGTCCGTCCGTCTGTCTGTCCGTCAACATTTTCGTTGTGATGCGATAACTCAAAAAGTTTTTATCGTACAGATTTGGAACTTTGCACAATTGTACTCTACCATAAGAGACAGAAGTGTATAAATTCTGGGTTCTGTCCGCCCGTCCGTTCGTCTGTCCGTCAACATTTTTTTGTGATGCGATAACTCAAAATGTGAATTACGATAACTCAAAAAGTTTTTATCATACAGTTTTGAAATGCTGGGTTCACAGCACCTTGTCTGTCTGTCCATCAATATTTTCGTTGTACTGCGATAGGGCCCCGCATGAAATCACATTGTCCGTCCGTCTGTCTGTCCGTCAACATTTTCGTTGTGATGTGATAACTCAAAACGTTTTTATCATACAGTTTTGAAACTTTGCACAATTGTATTCTACAATAAGAGGTAAAAGCGTATGAATTCTGGGTTAACAGCACCTTGTCTGTCTGTCTGTATGTCAACATCTTTGTTGTGGTGAACTTGTTTTGTTTTTATTATGTGATAACTCAAAGAGTTTTTACAATACAGTTTTCAAACTTTCAACAAAAAATACTTTACAATAAAAGGAAGACGCCTATATGAGTAAATTCTGGGTTCACGTCACCTTGTCTGTCTGTATGTGTGCATGGCAACATCTTTTTTGTTATGGACATTTTTGTTTTGACGTGATAACTCAAAGAATTTTTACTGTATTTGTCCAACGTATTGGAAAACTAATACATTTATGGAATTATTCTTAAATGTCATTTACAGGAATATTTCCATATTTTGTTTACCTGAGGTTTGCTTCGATCGAGTAAAAATTTCTTGAAGTATCTGTTTCAAGAAATGCTTATTCAGTGTGTTAATTAATATGGATGTGATAAATCACAATTTAATCTCGTAAGTTTCACATGGACCAGTACGAAAAATTACTGTATCAAATACAGATGTCGCTTTCCTTTGATAACCCTCGGCGGGGCCCTTGCTGACCGTGTAAGTTTTCTAGTTCTACGTATCAAGTACTCTGAAATTGATTAAAATGATGCCAGACTTCCTCTTTGACAATTATTATAGATATGTAGTTTTTGGTCATGTGAGAATCTGTTGAAATTTCTTACCGTGGTTTTCACTTCCACATTAGATACCTCAACGATGTTTTATTAACTCTTTCATTTATATAGGAAATGAAGACAACCACAGCAGCTCCCATATGTAAAGGCAAAGATAACGAACAGTGATCAATCTCGTAAGTCCTAAATAGAATACAAAAACAAGAGAGTTGGGCAATCACGGACCCCTGGACACACCAGAGGTGTTTTATGTTTTAAGATATTTAATGAGCATAGATGTTAACGGAAAATTATGACAAACAACTTCAGCTTTCCAATATTGTCATGTAGACATATTTCATTATGACTCGCATATGTTGTTTATATCTTTTAACCAATCCTTACTGCGAGAGCGGCAGACAAACACGTTAATATAACGCTGGTTTCAACCGCCTCATTGAAAGTCGATTTCTGGATTAGTACGATTGTCATAAAGTTGAGTATTGTCTGACGTATTTCTTACCAATATGTCGACCGTTGTCTGCATACTAATTTTGAATACGTACGGATTACTTCGTTTACCAGATTAGTAGACTTACGGCAGGTATGACAGGTCAACAGAGAATGCTTAGTCCTCCAAAGCGCCTGGTCGCATCTCTGGTGTGTCGAGGGGTTCGTGTTTGCCGTATTTTCGATTTTGTATCACTTGACCGATTACTGATCGTTACCTTTCATTTTTATAGAATATATTCAAACAGACTAAACATTTGTTATTATGATCCTTTTTGCTTTCAAGTTGATGAACATGCTATAGATGAATGGGATGAACACACTATAGATGATTGGCAATTTGACTAACTAGTGAAGCAGATAGATGTAAAAATCTTTCAAATCCGGAAACAAGCATCAAAATTTGCATGAATGTCCTTCTTGGACAACTTATTAGAGAAAACCCATTAGCCACTTGAATTTTCAAAATGGCCGCTATTTTCCAAGATGGCCGCCATTTCTGGCATAAGAAACACATATTTTGCCACAGAACTGGATTCTCTGAACCGATTTGGATGATTTTGGTGTCAAATCATATGTTTTTGACCATGGGGAAGTGACATTTATAGCTTTGAATTCGTGTTAGGGCTTCTTTGTACCACTTTTTAGCGAAAATTGAAAAAATTACACATTGAACACAACAATTACAAGATTTATTACGTATAATGTATGTACACTGTACCAGTACAATAGACAAGTTCATTGTTTCATGTTTTGACATCGTGATAGGTGAGGTAGAACTCGTAGTCTACATGTCGCATCTACAGCTGCACAATCCAGTACAGTTCAGTAGCCAAGACGGTAATAGATTATGCATCGTCACAGGCACTCTGATCTTGCATCCACATTTAGGGAGTTGCTGACAGCTCTCTGTCAAGTATAGGTGGCACGCTCATCTACCGAAGATCTGCCACAGATCCGCCTTGTTTCTTGGTCCATTGCCTCCAGTCGGTTTGAGATTTTTGTGTTTTCTGGTTGACATACGCAATACAACTGATGCATATGCCAGGCCGGCCTGGTAGGCAGCAGCGCTTCACATGCTTGCAGTAAACGAGCTGCTCGAGTAGGAGGTATGGACCTGTATGGTCTCTGCTTCCGACAAAACATGTCATTACGTGGCATCATCCAACACGATCCAGCTTGTAACTGTGGACCTGTCGTAGCAATCATTGACCACGAAACTTCTCAAAGGTCTGAGGTCATCAATCATCTATTGCTGGTAGGGTTATGGCTGCAGTCTGCTGGAAGACATCAAGCAACTTGTCGATGTCAGTAATAAGTCTGTCAGGTTAAAATTGCCACGTCGACTTCTTCCCTTTCCCACGGAATGCTGAGACAACATTGCAGCTAGTGAAGGCATGGAAGAAGAGAATTCCTCTGGTCTTCTCTAGTGCAAGGGAGAGGCACAGGTCATGTACTGGAATCCATGCCGTGTTCTGTCCTTGGTTTAAGGCAATCCACAGCTGCTGCAGACCAATCTCATGGAAGGTTGGCAGAACACTTACTGCTATGACCAGAACATCTGTGTCGCTGG
>CAJDSM010011853.1:1407-19716 GCA_903981925.1 Ostrea lurida | reverse complement strand
TGGGTAGGTTCTCCTCCATTTTCCGTTTGACTGTTTCCCCTCTGTCCCATTGGTCTCCATTTGTGCGTTTGACTGTTCCCCTCTGTCCCATTGGTTCCAATTTGTCGTGACTGTTCCCCTGTGGTGTATGTTCCTCTCCATTCCGTTTGACTGTCCCTCTGTCCATTAGTTATCTCTCTCCATTTGCCGTTTGACTGTTCCCTCTGTCCCATTAGTTATCTTCCTCTCCATTTGCCCGTTTGACTGTTCCCTCTGTCCCATTAGTTATCTTCCTCTCCATTTGTGCGTTGACTGTTCCCTCTGTCCCATTAGTTATCTTCCTCTCCATTTGTCGTTTGACTGTTCCCCTCTGTCCCATTAGTTTTCTTCCTCTCCTTTGCCCGTTTGACTGTTCCCCTCTGTCCCATTAAGTTATCTTCCTCTCCATTTGCCCGTTTGACTGTTCCCTCGTCCCATTAGTTATCTTCCTCTCCATTTGCCCGTTTGACTGTTCCCTTGTCCATTAGTTACCCTCCATTGCCTTTGACTGTCCTCCTTCCCCATTTTTACTTCTCTCCATTTGTCCGTTTGACTGTTCCCCTCTGTCCCATTAGTTTATCTTCCTCTCCATTTGTGCGTTTGACTGTCCCCTCTGTCCCATTAGTTATCTTCCTCTCCATTTTGTGCTTTGACTGTTCCCCTCTGTCCCATTAGTATCTTCCTCTCCATTTGTAGCGTTTGACTGTTCCCTCTGTCCCATTGGTCTCCATTTTGTGCGTTTGAACTGTTTCCCCTCTTGTCCGATTGGTTATCAAGACGTTTTGTTATTATGTTTGTGAGGATTCCTTTGAAACTTGCAATGTAGTTTCAGAGTGGCAACCACAGATGAAGTTCGAATTTCGTAACATTGTGCGATGTGAATTTTTTTTGAGTCGACTCGCGCAGCGAGCTACTCCCTTGCCATCGGCTGATTCTCCGCGGATTTGCTCTTCACTACTTGAATATTGTCTACGGCAACTGAATAATAGTTGTGGGAGTGCTATGGTGTAAATATTAATGTATGTAAATCCGTTTTCTGAATAACATGGTGAAAAAAAAATATTTCGAATATAAGCACATATCACATATTGATTGTAAAAACAGCACAAGTTTACTTTAGAGTCTGTGGGATATCAGCCTAGTTCATACCGGCGTATGAACACATTCGATGAAAGTACGTTCCCCGCAGTTCTCCATTTCCAATGTAGGTCACCTAAAGGACGATCTAGTGGCTAATTTGAGGCAAGATTGTTTAAGATATTTTGTCTTATACTCAGACATAAGATGAAACCTGTCAAAGTTTCATTGCATGCGTTGCTTTTTTTAAAACTTACGAAGCAGTTGAGGCAAGTTCCGTTTTCCAGTATACCAACAGCGCAATATGTACGATTGACTAGGTATGTTGCATATTGACTACATGTCGTAAGTTTGTATACAAAAGCTCGATGCAAAAGATGAAGTTTCATTGCATGCTTACTGTGAAACACGGAGTCATATGTGGCAAATCATCAGCCTAGTCAAATATTACATGTACATATTGCAGTCCTAATTAGAGAATATATTTTTGAAATAATACGTAAATCACTAATATAAATTGTCAATGTGTGGATGCAAATGGGAAATATTACAAAGTTGAATTTTTTTTTTTTAATTTCTGGGAAATAATTCATTTTGTTTTATAAGGAGATCTATACATTTTGAAGTGTGCTAAAGTGTAAAAATGAATGATGTTTCCACAAAGTTTTTCAGCTCATATTAACCAAAGAATAAGTGGGTTTTTCTCCCTATTACCTTTGTCTGTTCCTGTTTAACTTTTCACATTTTCGACTTTTTTTTCCAGAATCACTGAGCCAATTTCAAACTAAACTTAGTATAATTGTTATCCTTAGGGTGAAAGGAAGATCCAATTTGTTCAAATGAGAGACCAGACCCCGATTAAAGGGGAGATACGCACGATATAATGCAGCAAATAGGGTTGGTTTCATTTAAAAATCTTTTCAAGACCCACTGGCCGGAAAAAGCTTAATTATATTGAAAGCTTCTTGATAATAAGTGAAGATTCAAGTTTTGTTTTAAATCATTGATCCACGGGGTTGGGGCCACTTCAGGGAATCAAAATTTTTGGCATCAAATAATAGAGGACATTCCTTTAAAATGTTCTTTCTCAAGAACCCTTGAACCAGAAGGGTTAGAAATTTACGTGATAGTTTCCTGATATTGAAGTGATTCAATTTGTTTCAGAATCATGCGCATAGGGGTAGGTGTGGCCACAATGTGGGCTGACCCTGCCCTTTGACATATTTTCTTGTGTATTGTATCAGACAATTTTAAGAAGAACACGATAAAAGAACCCAGAGCTATGCATTGACCCCACCTATCATATGTGGTTGTCTGTTCTTATTTTCTTTATTGATGAATGTTTCATTTATTGTAATTAGAAGATGACAGAGATTAGCTATAGTCCATACATCTGAATAGGGCACATTCTAATCTTAAAACTTCTGCTCTTCCTGTATTCATGAAGCAAATAGTGTTCAGATGTGCGCCCAATGGTCTCTTGTTACATCATGGTGCGAGTTCGACTCTCAAGGCCTTGAGGCCTTGTATTTATATAATTATTACGTTTTTTGTTTTTTTTTTTGTTTTGTTTTTTTTTTTGTTTAGTTTTTGTGTTTTTTTTTTTTTTTTTTTTTTTTTTTTTAGGGGTTTTTTGTTTTTTTTTTTTTTGGCTTTTGTTGTTTGTCTTTTTAAAAAAATTCATACGGGTCGATTTTTCGATGCAAATCCTTTCTGAACAGAGGCAGTCACGAACACACGTGTGAGTCGCTGATTGTGTAAATAAAGCACTATGATTGATTTAAATCTTCCAAGCTCATTAATTCGCAAAAAGAACATATCAATGAAAACATACTGCGCGAGTATTTTTTTTTCTGCTTCGATGAACGAAGTCTGATCTGTTGAAGTAGTCCAATTACCGCAATTTACTGCAAATCGGATTCGCGAGTAGGTCTATTCAACACTGGCCGTTTCACGCTGATAGTACATGTAGTAAGTAGTATTACGAAGGTTTCTTTTAATAGTAATTATTAATGCAATAATGAATGCTATGTCGGTATTTTGTTGGTGTTCCATTTAGACGATTATTTCCCCCTACTTCTTTTTATTTATTTTTTTTTTTTTAATTACTAACAGAAGGAGAGATTGCCGCTACACCACAGAGGGGAACAGTCAAACGGGCAAATGGAGAGGAAACCTACACCTGTAGTGGACTGATAATGCACGCACACTGAGGAAGATTTTACATACGGTGCACAAACGAAAGATTGTAATATGCAATTTTTGATAACATGTTTTTTTTTAAAAGTAGTATTTATATCTTTGGGGGATCACTGGTTTATTCTCATGCAATATTTGAAACAGTGTTGAGTGATCCCCCTTTTTAGAGTTTGTCTATTATGCATTCGTCATTTAATAAATGACAGTTTTCTCTTGTTGTCTTTATGGAAATTATGAGGAGACATAAATGAGATTTATTTGTAATTTGTAAGAGACACGGAACCAAACAGAAAGGTTTATTTGCCATATGCACATTTGTAAGACGTCCAGTTTTGGTAATTTGTGTATCCATATCAGACAATGTAAACTTACAGTAAGAGATATTGGTCATTCTTTTTCAGACAAGTCTTCCGTCTCTAAATGTTCTTCGGTTTAAACCTGCGATACATCGATCAATAGTATTTATTCATTCACCATCTCTCTACAACTTTAGAAGATTTGACATATTAACAACCACGTTGTCTACGCAATGGAGTTGTAAACGTTGTGATCTGATTTACGTCGGAGGATACTAAGAGGCCACTTATAATAAAACAAATAACCAGACTTCGATTTAAAATACATGTAATGATCGTAAAGGTTATCAACTTCTTCATAAACATTTCAATTCCACGGATCATTATTTTGTCTATAAGAGTATAAATTCTGGAGAAAATCTACTATCACTCTAACAATTTCAATTTAGGAACTTCTCTTCGTACACTACGACCCGTGGGGATTCGAGTTGAATAGGTCCCCAGCATCCCCTTGCGTGTCGTAAGAGGCGACTGAATGGGGCGGTCATTCGGATGAGAACGGAAAAACCGAGGTCCCGTGTCACAGCAAGTGTGGCACGAAAAAGATCCCTCCCTGCTCAAAGGCCCCGAGTGTCGAGCATAAGCCTAAATTTGCAGCCCTTCACCGGCAATGGTGACGTCTCCATATGAGTGAAATATTCTCGAGTGGGACGTAAAACAATAAATAATCAATCAACTCCCCGCTCAAAGGTCACCAACAGGTGGCAGTGTGCGGGGAAATGATCTTGGTAACCAGGACGTAGTAGATTGCACATTGGGGACCAATCGTAACTACTCGGCTATTTCCGTAACCGCAAATGACGTAGAAAGGATCACGCTGTGACATATCACTCTCTGATAAAAGTATATCAGACCAAGCATATACACAGAGATAAACTATTTACAAAACAAATCATTCTATTCCATAGTGTAGTGATTGGAAAATTATATTTATTATCGGCTGCAGGAGCGGCCAATCTATTTAGAATGCGCATGGGGAAATGGGAAGTCTACTCTTTGCTTTAGTGTTTGAAGTAATAATATTAGTAAAAGTTCAGAATAAAGAGTTTAGAAATATGTATAAATTAATACATGAATGAAAAAAAGTGAGCAAGCTCACATACCCACGCTCCCACGTTGCTTGAAATGTAAGTGTTGGCAATCAGTAGAGAAAATCATAATTGAATATCTTTATTAAATGATACCATAACGTGAATTAACTATTGATTATACTAAGGATTTGTCTTATCTAAGAATAAAGTAGAGATTTTCATTAAACATACAATACTTTATGCCTTCTCCATTCGTGTTTAATTGTGAAGAGGGTCACAAGGGGCATGAAATCCCCCCCCCCCCAAATGAACCTGAATTGCCTGTGTATATGCGTATCTACACAGTATGTTCTTCATCCTACAAAAGTTCCGGATAACTGATTGAGCGGTTTCAGAGAAGTGCGCTGACAAACTGTTTCAAATCGTATATTTAACTGTGGCCAAATTTCTAAGTTCAAAAGGGCGATGAATTCCCCGAACAAAAATTTGAATCAAGTTTCCTGCATATGCACATCTACATGGTTGTTCTCATAACTACAAAGTTATACACGAAGATCTGTTGACCAGGTTTCAGAGAGTTGCGCTGACATAAAAAAGACTGACGGACTGAGCTGACTGACATACGAGTCCCAAAATCTTATACCCTCCGAACTCGTTGCTGGGGTATAATAACTGTAATCATTGCGTTCAATTAATTTCATTAATTTCAACGATCTTATGATAATTCACGGACTTTAAACAAAGTTTACCAATCATGTGTTAAATACAAAAAGGCGAAGTTTGTAACATTGTTGTCAAACGTAATCATAATCCAAAAAACATATACAAAACGAGTGTAGAGGCAACACGGACGTCCGACCAAAAAGACGAAGGTACGGATCACGGTGCCATGGAGGAGTAAGCATCCTCTGCTGACCGGTCACCAGCCCACGCGTGAGCCCCTATCGAAATAAAGTAAACCGGGATTACCCGTAGCAAATTAGTAGGAAACATGACAGTCTAAACATAGGTATGAAACAATCAGTAACATATTATTCTGCTTAGATCAAGTTTTTGAAATGAGCAGAGCTACTACAGACCACGTTGTTGTTGCAGGGTTTCAAACGGTCACGTTTAAAGGCAGCATTTCGTTAACATTTCATGGTTCGTTATATCAATAGTTTACCAATACAAATGGGCGAAGTAACATCGGGTTAAACGTAATCATTATCCAAAAACATATTACAAAGTCTAAGTGTTGGGCAACACGACCTCCGACAACAAGCGAATAAGATCAGGTGCCATGGAGAGTACAGCATCCTCTGCTGACCGGTCACACACCCGCCGTGAGCATTTGGTCGAAATAAAGTAAACGGGATTCCGTTAGTCAATCTAGTAGGAAAATGGCATCTCCACAAAGGACATATAAAACAAATCAGTCATACATATGGCTTATGGTGAACTTTGTAATCGCAAACAAAGGTCATCTATAGCCGACCGTAGAATTTTGCGAAATGATGACTTAAAAACGACGATTCGTTTATAACCCTGCAGCATCAACTTTTTTTGTTAGTCAGTTGGCCTCGCTTTAAAAAGTCCTACATACGCAAATACGAATCAACTGGGAGATATACACACCATAAGCAGGTGATAGTGGTAATCTTACTACATAGAAAGGGAAAGTTGACGATTGCAAAGTTAAAGTCATCACGCTTATCATATATGTAGTTGTCCAGTCTGCCATTAGGAGTCAATGTTAAATAAATATCCAAATTATGAAGCAGATATGTCAGATTCTGTGGTGTCCTTTATATAGAGTCTTCGCGGATATATCAAATGGACATAATTGTGAAAATTAGATTGTTAATTGATAACACATCAGCATATTACCCTATATGTAAGTTGGAAGGACGCGGCCAGAGTTTTTTTTTGTTTATCCCGTAACAGTTTCTGTACAAATTCTGCTTCTATGAATTATAAAAAATAAGTCTGCCAATAAGGGGGCACAATAGTGCTTCATAGGAATACTAGCGAGTTGTTGGAAGACCTGGTCTCAAAGACTACAACTAGATAGTGTCGGCGCCCCACGAATGCCCCCGCCTACAGTGAAGTCTATGAAGGAATTCGTAAAGGTGAAATTGAACAGTTTTCAAATGCATGAACTGTGCGTATCCATATTTAAATTTTGAGTTGAATGTTGTGCAACCGTTGCAGAAAAATGACGCGAAACGAAAATTTTCTGACTTTTTTCTAAGTTCAAGAGGGGTACACTGTCAAATTATGGACATGAGCCAACTTCCAAACTGAGACTGCATATTCCTGTTACGTACCATATACCAATGCTGAGGTGATGTGTGCAAGCGTTGCCAGAGATATTGAACGGAGAACGAAACATTTTCTGACTTTTTCTAAGTTCTAAGAGGGCTAACTTGTCAAAATCATCGGACTATGACCACTTCGAACTTGACTCATGCTATTCCTCGTAACATCCATATAGCTAAATTTGAGTTTGAAGTTGTGTCAACATTGCAAAGATTAATGTAACGCGAAACGAAAAGTTTTGGTTTTTTTTTGCTAAGTTCAAGAGGGCTAACTCGTAAAATCATCGGACCATACCAACTTTCGCACTTGACCTGCATATTCCTGTGACGTATCCATATACCCAAATTTGAGTTTGATGGGTGTGCAACCGGTAATGCAGAGTAATGAACGAAACAAAAATTTCTGATTTTTTTTTCTAAGTTCAAGGAGGCTTTAGACTCTGTCAAAAATCATACGGACCAGACACACTTTCAAACTTCACCTGCATCTTCCTGAAAATATTATATACCAAATTTGAGTTGAATGTGTGCAACCGTTAGCAGACGAAATGAACGGAACGAAAATAAAAATGGTTTTTTTTTATCTAAGTTCCAAGAGCGGTATAACTCGTCAGAATCAAATCGGACCATGACCAAACTTCGAATTGAACCTGCATATCCTGTGACGATCCATATACCAAATTTGAGGTGAATGTGTGCAACCGTTGCAGAGAGTACAATGTAACGGAACGAACAAAATCTGATTTTTTCTAAGTTCAAGAGAGTCTAACCTGCTCACAAAATCATCGGACCATGACCAAAACTTTCGAACTTAACCTGCAATATCCTGTAACACTACGTTATATCACCAAATTTTGAATGAATGTGTGCAACCGTTGCAGGAGAGATTGACACGGGAAACGAAAAAATCTTTGATTTTTTTCTAAGTTCAGAAGACAACTCTGTCACAATCATCGGACCATGACACTCGAACTTAACCTGCTATTCCTGTAACATATTTATATACAATTCGTGAATTGAAGTGTGCAACCGTGCAGAGATAATGAACGGAATACGACAAAAAGAATTTCTTGATTTTTTTCTAAGGTCAAAAGAGCTTAACTCTGTCAAACTATCGGACCAATGACCAACTTCGGAACTTGACCTGCATATTCCTGTAAATATCCATACTAAATTTGAGTTGAATGGTGCAACCATTGCAGAGAACATGAACGGAACGAAAAGTTTTTGGTTTTTTTTTTCTCAAGTTCAGAGGTCTAACTCTGTTAAAACAGTCACGGACCATGACCAACTCGAAACTTGACTGCATATCCTGTGACGTATCCATAACCAAATTTGGAGTTGAAGTGTGTGCAACGTTGCAGAGATAAGAACGGAAACAAAGTTCCTTCGATTTTTCTAGTTCAAGAGCGTAACTCTGTCAGCAAAAATAAACGATCGGACCATGACCAACTTCGACTTGACCTGCATATTCCTTGTGACATATCCTATATAACAAATTTGAGTTGAATGTGTGCACGTTGCAGAGATCAGACGGAAACAACATATGACGGAATGACAAACGAGGTAACACTATATGCCCCGGCCATTTTATGGCGGTGCATAAAAATATTATCGATCAAGAAACCCAAGCATGCTCTTAATATAATCAAATATATTACTGTGTGGTAGATATGGATTACAAATAAGCCTATGTTTCCATGTTTATGCACCACCATGATACAACCTCAACATGTCTATACTGGAGTGAAATTTTCTAGCCGTTTTACCGCTGGGTCGATAATCGCCAGAAATATTATGTAATAATAGATAGTTGGTGTTCTTGATCCGACTTGCGAGTTAGGTTCCGCATTTTTAGGGTCCCGCATCGACAGATGTGGCGCTCTATAATTTTCACTTTGTCCGTCTGTCTGTCCTTTCCGTCAACAATTGTTGGAAATACTATCACTCAAAACCTATACATTGTACATAGCTGAACTTTTGCACACTTGTTCACCACCATATGCAGATGTGCATATTGCCATTTGGTTTTATAGGGGCCAATATTGTTAGGGGAGATTTCTCCCCCATAAAAATTCACAGATTTTGCGAATCAAATTTTGTGAACACTATAACTCATGATCTATACATTATACATAGCTGTACAAGATAAGAGAAAAGAGGCAATAAATGCAGTCATGCTACAGATACATGATTTTGTAGATAAATTATCGTAGAAGAGAACGGTAGTATATACATTTGTATTGCATATTCTTTGGGGGCTCAAAAGGCCGACATTCCTAGGGAGGTATCATTCAGTGTCATTTGAAGCTAAGTACCTTGTGTTTCTATTAGTATACGAAGGTTGTCCGTAAAGTTCGTGGACAAGCTTAATTTTAATAATAAAAAAAAAGTAGCGTTAGATATTTATTATTAGCATATTTATAATCATTTACTATATATGAATTATAAAAATGTAAAGTTTTATCCAATTTCAAATGCATAATTACAAGTATTACTTCGTTATCAGACTTGGGATGGTGACCCGGGCCCGGAGCATGGCGAAGTTTTGATGAATAAAGTTGTTTATCGTTTCTTACATTTCATTTGTATTTCGTAAAATTCCGAGGATATTGAGATGATTGTACAATATGACGTTACCAAGAGGCTCAATGTCACACCTGCAAAATTTGATCGTTCAAAGTTTCGAAATGAATCTATAAAGTCAGGATCGTAATTGTTCAAAAAATGACGTTTTCGGACGGAAAAGGTGGAGCAGAGAGGAATGATAAAATTGTGTGTAGACATCGGAACAACACCCACAGAGACCCATAAATTCCTTACACTGCCGGGAAAATATTGTAATGTGAGCCGTTCATTAGTGTTTAAGTGACACAAAAAAATTTCGGACGGAAAGGACAGTTTTCGGGATGACATACGTGAAGCAAGACCATCTTTCAGAGATTGCAGTGCTGTTAAAACGAAGTTCGTGGCGTGATTGACAGTGATCGGCGACAAACAGCGCGTGAAATTGCAGGAAAATATGTGATTCAGTTATCCGGATGCTTCATTTATCCGGACGATTTTATTTTGTTGGAAACCTAAGGTCCCGGATTAACGAGGCTCCACTGTAATTTGATTTTACTTCTAACACGCAATTTGATTGGTTCATTTGACTGTAACAACACTCTTTATATCGTATCAAGTTACTTTTGGGGCCTTCAATATCTGACCCTGGTTAGAATAGGTCCTCAAATACCACTTGCTTGTCGTAAGAGGCGAGAAATTCTCCAAGTAAGTAAAACTCATGTGAATCAATCTCGGCATATCTTTAATTATGTATAACCGTTGTAAAGACAACACGAAACGAATTTAATAATTAATAACTGAAAGTACCTGAAATATTATTTTACACAGCACTCAATGGGTTCAGATCGCTTAATACCTAAATTATTACATTATTGATATTGTAGCTGCACGACTTCTCTTTATCGGAGATGACATTCTCTGTGAAATACAAGATGACTGATGAATGGTTAAGGTTAGTGGTATTGTGTCAAGGGGAAAGTGAAAACTAAGTCGACCGCGCTCAGTTTTCCGGTTACGATGTCGGTCATATATTAGTTTTAAACACAGAGGGGATATTGCATTTCAAGTCATTATTAGTTTGATTAAAGATGGAGTCCATTTTCACATTCGAATGGGTAAAATCCCAGCTGACATACGGAAAAATGTTGTAATGTGTTGGACGGGTCCATTACAAGGTAATTTGGATGCAAAGCATCAAACCGCCCGCTAAAATTTTGAATAATCTATTTCCAAAGAAACATAAAGAAATGACCAACATATGTATACTCTTGTCCTCTATGTTTTGTCCATGACCTTCAAATCCGGCCATTTTTAATTAGGCAACTAGATTGCAGTTGTGAATTGATTTCTAAAATGTAAACGAGTCGGCATGAGGATGGGCAAATTGTTCAAATATACAATCATTTGATTTTGAATGTGAAAAAATTGCAGAAACATCGGTGTTCTAGTTGAAAGGCATACCCGGATCTGTGTCACATGATGATGGCGATGTCATTTGCTGGACTAGCTGTACTGACTGTAAAATTGGCTTGCGTATTGAGATTTAACGCAAAGCAGCAATCAAAAACTTTGGTTGAGCGTGTGATCTTGAAAATACATGTACGTAACAAGTCGGAATTATTGAATGGTAAGCAGTTTGCGTCTCATAACTGTAAAGTTTTACAAAACATTATTATTTGAAAAAATACACAGAGGATGGAAATATTCTGAACTCCATCAATGGCCATATTTGAACTGCAGGAATCGAGCATTTCAAAAAAGGAATCTTTCACGATTACCATAGAAACTTGTTCAACGAATGTATGATTCGTTATATTGTGAGAAAAGTCTATATTTGCCCTTTGGATTCGTAATGCTTAAGCTACTCCAGTTTTGCATTGTATACAATAAATAATCTTATTTTTAAAGTCGGACATATAAATCAACAAATAACATAAGCTACGTGTATATACTAGCTTTTTACCGACTTGCACAGATTTTGGCGTGAGGGGGTCATTATATGGGAGGAAACCCACGTGTCCGACCACCATGCCCTCACATACAACCACTACCGTTCACGGGGATAGAACTCGGGTCGCAGGGGTGAGAAGCCAGTGCTTTAACCATTATGCTACCCGGACACCCAATGCAATACAATGGGTAAAAATGACTACCATTACATAATTGTAAACAGAACCAGTCGCTCCTCGTCTAACCATGCACCGTCATTGTTAATTCATTGTCTGGTTCGATGAGACGATGCTGGATTTAGTTTTGCGCATTAGGAATGGGGATATTGGTCTTAGTGCAAACTGGCAGTCGCACTCAGGACGGGCGAGAACGGTTCTTCTGGAATGATCGATGCACCGCATTTTGAGCACACCGGATGTACGATCTCTGGTTCGTATATGGGCTTCATTGCTTCAATCAAGAGATGCTCAGGTTTAACACTGGGGTCATTCAAAAATATCTCCTTAAATGGTATATGTAGCACCTAGTGATCCATTTCTTGCAATATGAACATTTTCGAACATTTGACAGATTACGAAATAAACTACATGGCTGCAATGTGTTACGATACAAATAGGCGAAGGTAACATCGTGTTAAATGTAATCATAATCCATAAAACATATACAAAATCGAGTGTTGGGCAACACGGACCTCCGACAAAGCGAAGGTAGGCTCAGGTGCCATGGAGGAGTAACCATCCCCTGCGGGCCGGTCCCACCCGCCGTGAGCCCGTAGTCGAAATAAAGTAAACGGGATTACCCGTAGTCAAATCTAGTAAGAAAATGACAGTCTAACAAATGGTATGAAACAAATCAGTCAACAAATAACTTAGTGATACTTTGTAATCGCAAACAAGGTCATTATAGCGACCGTAGAATTTGCGAAATGATGACTTTAAACGAGATTCGTTATAACCCTGCATGCAAACCTTTTAGCAACCAAACTGATAAATGCTAAATTTGAAAAACACGTTACCATGACATTTATTGAATGAAAGCTTTAAATTTTTGTTTACAATTAAGAGTCAAAATGATCAAGCATTTAATGGAAAGTCAAAAGACTTGTTTCCCAAAAGCTGTAAATAGAAAATTGATTTTTACCCACTTAATTTTGGACGAATGCCTGTTCTGGCATCCAAGGACATTATATTCCTTAGCAACAGGAGAATAAATTATTGTGAAAAGCCATTATTTTTAGCTATTTTAGGGAGGTATATATCCTCTTAGTAAATATGATATGGTATTTTGTCTTCCTTATTTAGGTTTAAAATGATTTTTCTCATTTAAAAAAGTTTTATCACTATATGCAACTAAAATCTACAACCACCCCTAGAAAAATGAAAGTTGTATTACATGTATTATTAGGGGTCATCTATATATTATATTTGTAAAATAAAATTGACGGGCAACATTTAAAAGTATACATCAGTTAATGGGGGGGGGGTTGATGGAATCTACTTTAGCTCTATTATACATGTACACTAAAATGACATATGAGCAAAGCCCAGTCTAGTATTGAGTGGCAGTATAAATAGGCTGTACAACCAAATACGTCCCACCGAGAATATTTCACTCATATGGAGACGTCACCAATGCCGGTGAAGGGCTGCAAAATATTTCCGATTTTTGTGTAAATATTACATTCTTTTAAAAATTGTATTATTACATGAGTAAAATGTTGTCATTGTTTTTACATTATCAAAAAGGCTTTGTCGTGTAGGCGAAATATCGCTACGCGTGTTAGTTAATGGACAGTCACAAGATAACTTCTCTGTTAAGCAAGTAAGAATGTATCAATACGCAATCGTGAAATAATAACTTCATCCTGGCGTTTCAGTATGATGTTTTTAAATGTCATGAAGAACTGCAGTGACAGCTTGATAACGTCAAATGGCAATGGCGTAGAATCACGGAGCAATCATCACTTGCCGTGGTGAAGTTGACAGCACGAGATCCATCTGTGGGATATTCTAAACGATAACCGAGTTCATCACTCAGATCAAAGATCACGTGTCGTGAAGTTAATGATTATTTAGTCTTATATTCCCTCCAGATAATTTTAGCAAAGCATAGACAAAACTGAAACTGCAATAATGAGTTCATCACAGAGATCAAGGATCACGTGTCGCGAGATTAATGATGTCCATATCTTATGTATGGTCTTCTATTCCTTCCGGATAATCCCAGCAAGGCATAGACGAAGCTGTGACTGCAAAACGCCATGGTATTAGTACAGTAGACCGCACAGATGTTGCGTCATATCCGGTAACTCAGTGGTAGAGCGTTCGCTTCGTTAACTGGGAGGTCACGAGTTCGACCCCGCTCATGTCATGACCGAGTCAAACCAAAGATGTATTCATTAGTAGTGATTGCTCCTTCGACATACGCTCGGTAGTTAGAAGTGAAAATCACGGGACTTTTCAACAGGACCTTAAAAAGGACAGACATTTGAACGTTTAAAATCCTTTTACATGTAAGCGCTAAGTATGGATGGTACCTAATTTATGCATGATGACGTCTTTATATTAGGGAAATATTCTTGACAGAACGTAAAACAAACAACTGATATAAATTGGCGAAGTTAACATTGTGTTAAACGTAATCATACTCCCAAAAATGTATATACTGAAGGGACATTATTTGTCGAAATGCGCATCTGGTGCATCAAAATTGGTACCGTATAAGATTTAAATATATACAAAGTCGAGCATTGGGCAATGCGGACCTCTGACAAAAGCGAAGGCATGATCAGATTCCATGGAGGAGTAAGCATCCTCTGCCGACCGGTCACACCCGCCGTGAGCCCCTAGTCGCAACAAAGTAAACGGGATTAGAGATATTTAACTATATACCATGTTAGATTTTGCTGGTACATGTCTGCCTGCATTAGCAGAAGCAACCTAACGGGATCATTATCTGGAGAACTGTATCGTGTAACGGCAATTTCGATTGATTGATTATCTATTGTTTTACGTCCCACCGACAATGGAGACGTCACCAATGCCGGTGAAGGGCTGCAAAATTTAAGGCCTATGCTCGCACTCAGGGCCTTTGAGCAGGGAGGGATCTTTATCGTTACACACCTGCTGTGACACAGGACCTCGGTTTTTCCGGTCTCATCCGAATGACCGCCCCATTCAGTCGCCTCTTACGACACGCAAGGGGATGCTAAGGACCTATTCTAACCCGGATCCACGGGTAACGCAGTTTCGAAACTGCTGCATGTCCACTTCCTGTTTGAAGCAACTTAGAATATCTTTTGCATAGACAAAATTGTCACAAAGTAATTTCATACCTTTCCACCATGATGGTACTTTAAATGATGATGTAATTTTTCAAAAGAAGAGAAGTAGGCAGGCGACACATGTCTTCCCTGGAAGACTTACCACAAAGTTAAGTTTGCAAATGCTAATTGCGCAATAGACGAGACACATGTATAGTTCCAAACCCATCGTGTTTGTAAACAAGATCGAGAAACTTTACCTTTAGAAATATAATGGCTGCTTGCAGTTAAACTACATTATCTCAAACTTAATGAGGCCTGGAAAAAACTTCGAGTCATCCATCGGTTTTAGATATCGACCACTGAGAATGAGATACATAAGGAAATAGTTGGAGCATCCAATTCGTTTCGATATAGCCATGATAATGTCGATGTTCAAGACAACCAGGCCTCAAGACCATAAACTGAGTATACACTTGCTTATTTCTGAAAATATCTGGATTTGAAATTTAGACGTAAGTCTATTCTCAGTTTATCATCTTGGGGCCAGGTTCAACTGTGTAACATTAGTTTTATTACTGTGGTTGCTCTAAATGTCTTGGGTCTTCATATAGTGTATCTGAGTAATCAAATTCCATTTTCTAAACACTCTGATTTAAATCAAATCTAACGAGTCACCTGTAACAAAGAGCTAGCGAAGGTTTGATTGTGGTCAGACGACTGTCAAATGTTCGAATATGGCAGTATCGTTAGAGGCCGGTGTTTCTTTGTTTCCAAACAAATAAACATACGAAAATTTTTACATGCTGAATTTGACTACGGATTACTCCTTTTTCCTGACAAGCTCGTGGCCGTGTAACCGGTCAACAAGGGCTGCTTACTCCTAGGCTCGGGTGTATCCAGGTGTCCGTATTGAACCTACTCTTAACTCTAATTTCTTTATACATGTAGGGATTACATGAGATAGATCACTGATCACTATCTTCACTTTCACACACATGCGTGTTTTATTGTATCACTATTTACCCATTGCGACCCGTGGGGGTCCGGGTTAGAATAGGTCCCCAGCATCCCCTTGCGTGTCGTAAGAGGCGACTAAATGGGGCGGTCATTCGGATAAGACCGGAAAAACCGAGGCCCCGTGTCACAGCAGGTGTGGCACGAAAAAGATCCCTCCCTGCTCAAAGGCCCAGAGCGCCGAGCATAGGCCTAAATTTTCCAGCCCTTCACCGGCAATGGTGACGTCTCCATTTGAGTGAATAATTCTCGAGTGGGACGTAAAACAGTAAATAATCAATCAATCAATATTTACCCATTGCATCACCTTCATTCTAATTAACCCCCTCCCATCAATTGTCATCAGTGTTTTCGAATGTGTGTCTGTCGTTTGACTCGTATTTATTGGTTGACTCGCCTTGATTTAATCTATTCAATGCCTAATGTTATAGAGTTTAACGTACAATGTATTTTCTTTTGACCTTTAGCGTCGACCTTGAGTTTTCAAAATGTACCATTATTGTATTGTTCCAGATTTTTTTCACGTAATTTTGTGTTCTTATACAGTAATGCCGTACTTTGTTTCGGCCTTGAGTATCAAGCATGTTTGTAAAAATCGTACCATTATTGGCTATTGTGCCGTATCTGTTCACGTAATGTTTCCTGTTAGAACTCGGCCTTGAGTTTCCAAATCATTATCGAGCTCTGGATTCTCTTTCACGTAATTTTTGTGTTCACAAACAGCGATTCATTCAAATTTGATTTGTTTTTAACGTACGACTTATTGACAGTGGTAAAAAGGAGACATTACAAGCAGTGATCAACCTCGTAAATACAAATTACATAGACCTGAACACGGCATCGATGAGACCAGCTACCAACAATGCAATAATTTAATCATAATAAGGTCAATACTGCATTTAATATTCTCTAATACGTAATAAGTGTTTTCCTAAGACTTTCTTAAAGAAAAATGGATGCTGTGATAATTTGTGAAACAGCGATGGGTCATTACACATACCTTGTGACGTATCTTTAGGTAAATATTATTTTATAAACTATTTAGTATGTAAATATTATATTTGCATTGTTGTAAGCCGATACGCTGTACAACTTAATGTAAAACTTGAATCCCGTCGAGACTTCCGGATCCGCCGTAAATCCAGCTTGGTTACCTTGTGCGAAAATTGGGTCTGTTCAACTCAGCGAGCAGATCATGCTTGCTTCTGATAGCATGGCCTACATGCCCTGTGCATGTTGTTTAATTTTATTGTCATGTAGAGTGAGACGAGGGCAAAATGAAGACATAATTGTTTTTAAAGACATTCAGCATTATTCATTCAAGCGTTGTAAAGTGTCGGGCGCATGCCAGGTTTTTTTAGTCAGTGGGGAAGTCCAAAAAACACACGATATCAATTTTTATGTTAGGTAATAATCAACAATATAATGATTTTCAATACTCCGAAGAATTTTTGAGATATCCATTTTTCACTGTAATTTTTGTGGATTCTCTGTAATTTTCTCTACATTTTGCAGGAAAAGATATAATAATAATCACTACATTATGCGAGTTAAATAAAAAAAAATACTATCAAAACAAAACTTTCTTGATATTAATTTTATAGCTCTAAAGATGGACCAGATTTACATAAATGCGAAAGATAGACAATTCTAAAATTGTAAACTTGATTTATTTTTTCGTTCTACCGAGCTGCACATGACGTCTTCACGCCAGATTTTCTCCTTACCTGATAAAGCTCCAAACGACGACCCCATTTCCTGCCACAGATCCTAAGGTAACACACACCATGATAATCCCAACGCTAATATGATAAGTAGAGGAAATCTTTTCAAAATTCAGCCAAAAAGGGTGTAAAAACGAGAGATTTTCAGTCATCTTCAGAGCCTTCTCCATCAGAAACAAATCTCCAAATTCATCAACCACATCTTTGAATTGTTTGTGTCGCGTGATTGTCTACGTGTGCATCTTATTCGTCTGTTCTCCTCTTGTAATTACAGTGGGGATTGCATATTTCATTTGATAAGAAATTAAGATTGCCCCGTACAGGCTATTGTTTCCGTGCCACTGGTGTATATTAGAATTAGAACGTGAAAATAGCACTGTTCACTGGATGAGAAGATCAATATAGGATTTACTTAACTGTATAACGACGTGTGCTTATATAGTCCCTTACATTTCATGAATAATTCACATATTTATACATATCCAGTACATCAACAAGGTTGGGTGTGTTTAAAAAAAACATTTAAAATAACTGCGCCATTAGCTATGCCGACTTCTTGGGGGGGAGGGGGGGGGGGGGCAGACTCATGATGATCGGGATTCTGCATTCCTCTTGAATTCTGTTTACTTATACTTAATATTTTTTTTTCCTACGATTATATCAGTCAAACGTTCATGCGTTTCGAGATGACAGCTAAAATGTTAATCTCACAAATTCCATTCAATATTTTTTTCCAAAGTATTACCCAGTAGACGTGTACAATATATTAATACTATTTGGACCACATGACATTTTATTATTTGTCCA